>CM052702.1:139338949-139364075 GCA_028551405.1 Uromys caudimaculatus
AAAACAAAACCAACCTTCTTTCTTCAAGAGGGAAAAATATCAGGCCACAGTCACAATCAAAAACAAAATCAAACTCCAACCGTCCAATGTCTGGGTTTCACTCACAATCTTCTGAATTCCTCCAAGGGCTTGAGTCACTTTTCCAGCTCTGCCCTTTGTAACACACACCTCGTCTTCTAGACTCCAGATGCCTGTACTCCACTGCTGCTGCTGTTCTTGGTGGTCATCTCAGGGTTCTGGCATCTCCAAAACACTGCTATCTTCCACTGCAACTAGGTTTACCAACAGCCTCTTATAGGCTCTCTTCATGGTGCCTAGCCTCACCTCCTTTGCATAACCCCTTCAGTCCTGGGCATCAATGCAACTGAGGTTACACCTTCACCAATGGCCTTCCGCAGCCTCTCACAGTGCCCGAACCTCAACTCCTTTGCATGACCCCTTCAGTTCTGGGCTGTCAATTGCAGCTGAGGCTGCACCTTCACCAATGGCCTTCCACGGCCTCTCACAGTGCCCAGGTCTCAGCTGCTCTTCACAACTCCTTCATGCCTTCAAAACTAGTACCACCTGGGTGACTCTTACACATTACCAAGTCGAGCCACAGCTCTGGAACGCAGCCTCTGTGCTCTCAGAAAACACTTCTCAGAAGATCTCACCCCAAAGATGCTGGTCTCTTCTTAATCACTGCTAATATCCTAGCTCCAGGTAACCAGCATCAATAGTCACAGCAATGCAATGGTTTTGCTTTAGTAGTTCTGGTATCTTGTCAATCACAGTTGATTTCTTCAGCCCCAGCTAACCAAAATCACAGAATCTTAAATCAAACTAGCAATGGCCCTGATAAGAGTCTTTAATCTTCCTTCTGAAATTTCACAAGCCAGGCCTCCATCTTCTGCACTGTTCTCAACATTATCTTCCAAGTTCCTACAGAACACCCCACAGAACTCTTAACATCCCAATAGCTCTTCTAGCTCAAAGTTCCAAAGTCCTTCCACAGTCCTCCCCAAAATATGGTCAGGTTGTCACAGGAATACCCCACTCCTGGTACCAACTTGTCTTAGTCAGGGTTTCTATTCCTGCACAAACATCATGACCAAGATGCAAGTTGGGGAGGAAAGGGTTTATTGAGCTTACGCATCCATGCTGATATTCATCACCAAAGAAAGTCAGGACTGGAACTCAAGCAGGGCAGGAAGCAGGAGCTGATGCAGAGGCCATGGAGGGATGTTACTTATTGGCTTGCTTCTCCTGGCTTGCTCAGCCTGCTTTCTTATAGACTACCAGCCCAGGGATGGCACCACCCAGAAGGGGCCCTCCCCCCTTGATCACTAATTGAGAAAATGCCTTACTGCTGGATCTCATGGAGGCATTTTCTCAACTGAAACTCCTTTCTCTGTGATAACTCCAGCTTGTGTCAAGTTGACACACAGAACTAGCCAGTACAGATGTCATTCCTCAGGTGCAGTCCATCCTATTTTTTTGAGACAGGGTCTCTCAATAGCCTAGAACATGCCTAGTAAAGTACACTGGTGTGGTGGTTTGAATGGGAATGTCCCCCATAGACTTATGTGTCTAAAAGCTTGGTCCATGGGGAGTGGCACTATTAAGAGGTGTGGCCTTATTGTAGTGGGTGTGGTCTTGTTGGAGGAAGTGTGTCACTGTGGGGGGTGGGCTCCTGTTTGTACTTTCACATCGTTGGCTACCCAGTATTTTTACATGTTAGGGTTCGAAGTCAAGACTTTATCCCTGTGTAGCAAACACTTTGCCAACTGAGTCATCTATCCAGACCATCAAATAACTTTTCTCTAAGGCTGAGACACAGACAGATGCCACAGCCCAGGTTGGGTAGCAGTCCTGGGATTGTAGGGAAAATCAGCGTGAGTGGTGTTAAGAGAAATGGATTCTACACGTGGGACTTCAGAATCTCTTCTGCCTAGGCTGGACAGCCTAGGTGGAACAGCCTCCGGAAGACGGTGACAATGGGACAGAGAGGGCTCTGGGTTGTGAAAAGGCCATGATCAGTGGCAGTGACACAGAGGAGGTAGACATAAAGGGCTCTGAAAGCAGGAAAAGCCTCAGTCTGGAGTCAGGGAAGAGATTCTAAACAGCAGGTCTCACAGTTAAATTCACATCTTAAACACAGTTCTGTCCGGCATGGTAGCATGTGCTTATAATCTCAGAAGTGGAAGCAGGAGAATCAGAAATTTAAGGCCAGCCGCAGATATATAGTGAGTTCAAGGCTAGACTGGGCTACATGAGTGCTTGTTTCAAAGAACCAAAATGGGGGAGGGGAGCAAACAGACAGTAACAACAGCAAACACCCTCCACCCCCACTGCGCAGTTCTGCTAGGTCTGAAGTGGCTAGGGGGGCCAGATTCAGCCCTGCCTTTCTCTGCACATGGTAAGACCATGCTCCTATGACTTTATTTAATGTTAGGTGTCTCTTAGGAGCACCATTTCATTCATCTGCTTCATATACTGGACTTTGAAGAATCAGCTTTCTATCAAGATTTCCTTAGCTAACAAAATTTTCCACCAGGCAGTGGTGGCACATGCCTTTAATCCCAGCACTTGGGAGGCAGGGGCAGGTGGATTTCTGAGTTCGAGGCCAGCTTGGTTTACAGAGTGATTTCCAGAACAGCCAGGGCTACACAGGGAAACCCTGTTTCGAAAAAACAAAAAACAACAACAACAACATCAACAACAAAAATTTCCAGACCTACCAAGCACTGACTCTTCAGTCCATCACGAGAAGCCAGGTGTCTGGATCTGTTGTATATTCCAAACAGAGAGCCACTGCCCCACCCTACCCCCCAGCAGTTCTCTGGAGTGACAGGCAGAGCTGGAGATAAGACAATGTGGATACCAGGTATGAAATGGTTAAATTAAGTCCTACTCCCTCACAAAGTACAATTAGGAATGCAAATGAAAGTCATCCTGAAGGCCAGATGTGAAGGGACTTGAAATGGGCTTTATTTTTGGACTACCCAGCTGTCACGTAGCCCGCTTGGAATGAGGCCATCAGGAGACACTGTCCTTCTTGGTCCTGTCTCAGGGCAGTGGCACATGTGTGCACATGTGTGCACATTTCTCCTCTATCTTCATACAAGGTCTGCTCAGAACATGAAAGTAAGGTCACAGAAGTAAGATCTTCAGGGAGAACACCTTGACTTGGCAGAGTCAAGGCTCTTACTACGTTCTAGAAGCAAGAAAGCAGGAAGCCTTACTCACTCTGGAGTCTCTTCTTTGCTGGGAGAGCGACTGCCATTTTCCAGCTCTGGATGAGTACAAAGACCCAGTTACATGCCAGATTCTGGAATCTGAAGCCCACAGTCCCTACAGCTCTACTTTTACCCAATGGTCGTGACAGGTTTTACAGAGCAGGTAGGGTACACATGCTGTATACTCAAGGAAACACTACGTGGAGTAGAAAGGTCTCCATTCTTACTAGTGTAACTTACACTGATCTTAGAAGAATGCTGCTGGTGCTCCCAGCTCCCTTGGAGACCATTGATAACCTGGGGTTGGGACATCATTTGGATAGATGGACAGAGAGGCTTAGAGACACATGTCAGACTTTCGTTTTGGGGATTCAGAGTCTTGGAACAGAGTAGATGAAGTGAAAACACATTAACTGCCTCCCTTGAAACACTTCTGGTGTATTATGGGAACTTTTCCCCTCCTCTCCCACTGAGAAATGAGCCCACCCTTATGCCTCTGGAGACAGAAAAGGAAGGTGGGTGCAGCTGAGCCAGGCAGCGGATGCTCCTCACTGCAGCATGCATCCACTGTGCACACATAAGCCCACGGATTCCACAGCTCCGATTTTAGAGCAGCATGCTCCTTGCTAGCATCCCAGTTACCAAGGCAAAGAAGAGTACTGAGACCATCGCACCGTGAATGCCAGGGAGATAGAGGTGCCAACAGCCTGGGAGGGACACCCACATGGGTGTGCAGTTGACAAGCTCAGTGCCCACTATAGATGCGGGTCTTCATACTCTACGCCCAGACCATAAATATGACACGGATTATCTTCCTCTCAAAGCCTTTCCCACAAGAAAGCACTGAGGCCAAGACTGAGAAGGATCTGGAGACTAAGAAAAGAGTGAAATCTGTCCAAAGTAGAGGGGCCGGAAAAGGTGAGAGGGCACAGACAGCACCTGGCTAAATCTGAAGGTCACCACAAGGGCTGAGCTGGCAGCTGTGTGTGCCTTTGGCTCCTTCCCTCTCTGGAGAGATCCTTTTGCCTGCCCCACTGACAGTTCCACGTTGTGTAATTGTCAAGCCAGGCCAAGAAGAAGGAGGTCTGGACAGAGCCATCTAAGGACAGACTTTTAAGATATGACAAGACAATAACTATTTTCGATTCGAGGATGAGACGGAAGGAAGCTCAGCAGAGCAGTGCTTCCTCCACTTTTTGCATGGTGCTGATCCACATAAGATTAGAATAAGGGTATTGAGTCCCTCAGCTTCCCTGCCCAAGAAAACAGGTACACAATCCCTTGTCCAATGCCTTAGAAGCCTTACACAAACCAGGATTTAGAATTTCTTTCTTTCTTTCTTTCTTTCTTTCTTTCTTTCTTTCTTTCTTTCTTTCTTTCTTTCTTTTTTTACTTTGGGGAAGGGGATAGGCTATGCATGCGGAGTTGAGGGAGGGGTCTGGAGAATTTCCCAACAAGCAATCTATAAATAGGCCCTGTAAATAGAATAAATAGACAGAAAACGAGTTCCATATCAGCATAGGACAGGATTTGCCAACAAATGAGTTTTGGTGTCATGCTCAGACTAAAATGTTGGCGTGTCAGTGCCTCTCAGTTTTCAAATTCTTGGCTAATGTGGCCATGGACAGGGCCTACATCTGACCTCAGAGCCTGAAACATGACAGCTGCATCCATGTTACTATGTTTCACCCTTCTGAAAAGAAAGGAAGTAAAGCCCATGGGGACTAAATAAGGAACAAAACCCTTTCCTGGGCATTGGCTGATCAAGGCTCACGGTCAGTGACCATTCTCTGCTCTCCGACCTAGTTATAACATTTGTAGCCAGCTCTAGGCCTTCTGGACCTGTCTCCCACCTGCCAGCAGAGAAGCTCAGACACCTGCATGACGTGCTTCCTGGGTATCTATGGCCAAAATACAGCTGGCATGCAGCCATATCTGTTGTCCAACCCTCTCCCATGTCTGTGCCAGTTGGCCCTCAAGTTCAGAGCTCAAGGGACCTGTCTCCAGTGTTTGCCTTCTGCCTCTTGATCCAAAGGATTTACACAAAGGCCCTTCACTTGTTTCTCATGAACTCTCATGACAGGTTGCTTGGCCCAAGATGACCAAGGTTGGGTTTCAAGTCCCTACGAGAAGAGAAAGAAGTCAGGGACTGTAGAGTATTGCAGGTTCCTGAGAGGATACCCCAGTCTAAGGCCTCTCTACTTAGACTCTTCTTGCTCTGAGGAAACAGCCCTCTTTCTTCCCCAAGAATATAATCTCCTTCCATGAGGGTATTCGACAGGACTACTTGGCTGTTCACCTGCAGTCAGGATTCAGTTCGTAAACTCGGAGGAACTCCTGAGAGAAGACCCACAGTCACCTTTGCCCTACTGACAGCGTTGGGACAAACCTTCCTGAGGCGTCCATACAAGCCAGAAGCAAAGGATGGTCTTTTCTCCCGACTTACACAAGGGCAGACCCTCTTCCCACCACCCCAAATTCTTAAGTCTTCCCTTCTTCTTGCCCTCAGCTCATCCTGCTGAGCTTCAGCTCAGCACCTGGAAGGGTACCAGCGGAGCAGGAACCAGCTCAGTGGGATACAGCCAAGGACAAGGATGAAGAGAGGTGTCCACATTAACCTGGCCTGGTGGCTCCAATCCCGCCCCAAAGCGAAGCGTTCAGCACCGAGGACGGCGGACAGCACCCGGGCAGCAGGAGCGAGGTCGGCGGGGTCCTCAGAACTGGAAGAGCAGCGTGCTCAAAGCAGAACAGGGTGGACCTAGGGGTGAAGACTCAGGGTCCTGGCAACTCGGAACTCTGCCCCATCGAGGGTGCCCGCCAAAGGACGAGTCCCTCCCGCCCCACATCATCCCCGGCCCAGGAGCTGCTCACCTGGCGCCGTGGTGCGGCTGCGTGCATAGCAGTAGCAGCGGCGGCAGCAGCCAGCACAGAATGTCCATGGTCTTGCGGGCTGTGCGCGGGACAGGTCCGGCTAGCCCCAGCGCAAGCAAAGTTGCTTTGCCTGCGGCCGCGCGGCGGCACCAGAAGGGCGGGAGCGCGAAGGAGAGTGGAATGGGCGCGGGGGGGGGGGGGGGAGGACGGAACGTCGAGCCTGCCCCGCCCCGCGCTCCAGTCCCACCCCCGCTCTCTCGCACACCCCGCCGCACGCGGGAGGCTTCTGCGCACCGCATAGCACCCGGTGGTAGCTCCGCTGAGCTCCCAGAGCCTTGCACACCGCGTCCTCTCCATTGCTGTCAGAAGTCAGGCGATCCAGACAGACCCTCCTCCAACTGTGGCCCTTGCTGTCTGCAAACAGATCCCTCCACGTTTCTACCTGGAGCACAAGCGACCAGGACAGAAGACTTGTTTGGACTCCCTTACACAGGTAGTGCAAAACCTCATCCCTAAGGCCCTGCTTGCTTGAGAGGTTTGTTTGGATCTCAAGCTTGGGTTGCCTAGGCAGGGAGCTTTCCTGAAGCCACCATCCACTCTATCAGGGAAAAGATACCTCCCCACATCCCACTCCCTGGATAACCTCCATCTGGACGGCCTCCCCCCACCCCCCACCCCCGCGTGAGAGAGAAAGCTGGTAGGTACTATTGACTACCTCTCTGACTGGAGCTGAAAACCCTAATGGACAAGAGAGGATATTGGCCGGGCAGTGGTGGCGCACGCCTTTAATCCCGGCACTTGGGAGGCAGAGGCAGGCGGATTTCTGAGTTCGAGGCCAGCCTGGTCATCAGAGTGAGTTCCAGGACAGCCAGGGCTACACAGAAACCCTGTCTCGAAAAACAAAAACAAAAACAAAAACAAAAAAAAAAAAAAAAAGAGAGAGAGAGGATACTGATACCTGAGTCTGGAAGGTCAGGCCCCATCTTACCTATCCACACCAACTAGGACAGGCCCTGCTGACAACGCTGTCATCGACCCTCCATAGGAGAGCAGAAGGTTCACACATCTTTTATGGGTTTTTTGTTGTTGTTGTTGTTTTGTTTTGTTTTTCGAGACAGGGTTTCTCTGTATAGCCTTGGCTGTCCTGGAACTCACTCTGTAGACCAGGCTGGCCTCGTACTCATCTTTTTCTTTTATAAATTGTCTTTTTTTATTTTTGAAATTACAAGAGTATCATTTCCTCCTTTCCTCCCTCCAGTGTCTCCACCACTCTTTTCTCTCTTTCAAATTCATGGCCTCTTTTTTTTTCATTAATTGCTGCTACATGCAAATATGTATATACATATATATTCCTAAATATAACCTGCCCAGTCTGTATAATGTTACTTTGTATTTTGTTCTCAGGGATGACCATTTGGTATTGGATAACCAATTAGTGTGCTCTTCCTCCGGACACATCTTCCATTTTAATTCTTTTGAGGACAGAGTTTTGGAGGATTCCCTGTTTGCTAATCACAAGCTTTAGCCACTTTTCAGCCTCATTCACTGACCTAACTGGATGCCTGGGGTCACAGAAAACACTTTAAAATAAACAGAGCCCACCTGCCAGTGGTGAACACTTGGAGTTCCAGCTGCTTCAGAGACTGAAGCAGAAGATCAGGAGTTTAGATACAGCCTAATCAACATAGTAAGACTGTCCTACGCTCAGGTGACAAAAGGCCCCTGGGGATGCCTGGCCACTGGCCTGTTAGGTGCGTAGAAAAAGATGGTTTATAGAGCTTCTAGCACAAGGGACTCCTTAGATGTTTTTTATGTTGTTTTCATTTTTCAGACAGGGTCTGATGTAGTCCAGGTTGGCTTTGAACTTGCTTTCTAGCCAAGGGTGACTCTGAACTCCTGGCCAACCATCCAGCCTCCCCTCAAAATTTTGTTTCAAAATTTTGTTCCTAGAGAGATTTCTGAGTAGTTTCTGAGCTTTGGTTCCTTTCTACACATATACACATATTGATTGTATGTATATATTTTGAATATTAGCTATGGGTTTGTCTTTACCTCTCACCTGGGTTCTACTCAAGGAATCAGGAAAGACAACTATGGGGCTGACTCACCCAAGGTCAGGAAACAGAGCCTTGGTCCTGCATGTCTGTTAGAGTCTTAGGTTCTTTCTGTCTATCTTCCTTTCTTTCTTTTTTCTTTCTTTCTTTCTTTCCTTCTTTCTTTCTTTCTTTCTTTCTTTCTTTCTTTCTTTCTTTCTTTCTTTCCTTCCTTCCTCCCTCCCTCCCTCCCTCCCTCCCTCCCTCCCTTCTTTCTTTCTTTCTTTATTTCTTAAAGATTTATTTTTTATTATGTACAGTGTTCTGTACTGCACACCAGAAGAGGGTGCCAAGATCACATTACAGATGGTTGTGAGCCACAATGTGGTTGCTGGGAATTGAACTCAAGACCTCTGGAAGCACAGTCAGTGTGTTCAACCTCTGAGCCATCTCTCCAGCAATCTTAGGCTGTTTCTCACATGCCTGGCCTGCCTCTTCCTCTGCAGACACTATAGATTGTTTATGTACTCTCACCACCCACTCCCATTCTTGCTCTGAGGAAGAGCCCCACTCACCATCTACCACCTCAAGGCCTTTATCACAGAAAGGCCGCCATCTCAGAGGTGTGTACTCTTTTCCAAATACCTAAAGAAGCCCCCTTTCGGGGGCTGGAGAGATGGCTCAGCGGTTAAGAGCACTGACTGCTCTTCCAGAGGTCCTGAGTTCAAATCCCAGCAACCACATGGTGGCTCACAACCATCTGTAATAGGATATGACGCCCCCTTGTGGAGTGTCTAAAGACAGCAATGTACTCACATAAAATAAATCTTTAAAAAAAAAAAAAAAAAAAGAAGCCCCCTTTCTAGTCTTAGTTCACCTACAGTATGGACCTGCTACTCTAATAGAGCAGTAGTGAGGTGGGGTTGGGGAGATGGCTCAGTGGTTCAAAGCAGTTGGTACTTTTTTTTTTTTTGAGACAAAGTTGCTGTTTTTGAGACAGAGTTTCTGTGTGTAGCACTGGCTGTGGTGGAACGTGCTCTGTAGACCAGACTGGCCTGGAACTCACAGAGATTTGCCTGCCTCTGCCTCCCATGTGCTGGGATTAAAGGCATGCACCACCACTGCTTGGTAACAGTTGCAGACAGTTGCAGAGGAGCTGGGTTTGAGTCCCAGCATCCACATAACATCTCACAAACTAGTTCCGGGGATCAACATCCCTCTTCTGATCTTCTGGGGCACTAGGCATGCATAGTACACTTGCATACATGCATGCAACTATTCATGCACAATAAAATTAAAATACATATAACTTTAAACAATAACATAAAACTTTAAGCAAGCCGGGCAGTGGTGGCACACGCCTTTAATCCCAGCACTTGGGAGGCAGAGGCAGGTGGATTTCTGAGTTCGAGGCTAGCCTGGTCTACAGAGTGAGTTCCCGGACAGCCAGGGCTACACAGAGAAACCCTGTCTCGGGGAAAAAAAAAATTTTTTTAAACAATAGTGAACATGAATGTAGGACTTCAAGCCTACTCGTATATCCACAGAGCTATGCATTCATCAGTGGCTGGCATCCATGGCTCATTTTCACTGTCAATTTGACTAGATTAGGAATGGCCTATGAGAGCGTCTATGCTTCTTCCTGACTGCAGATACAATGTGACCAGCTGCCTTGCCTCTGGTCCCACTGCCAAGCTTCCTCCACCATGGTGGGCCTCACCTTTAAACTGTGAGCTAAAATAAACTCTTTCTTCCTTAAATTGTCCTGTCAGGTATTTCATCAGAGAAACGAGACCACTAAATCATATCCACTATGCCGGGCAGTGGTGCTGCATGCCTTTAATCCCAGCACTTGGGAGGCAGAGGCAGGTGAATTTCTGAGTTTGAGGCCAGCCTGGTCTACTGAGTGAGTTCCAGGACAGCCAGGGCTACACAGAGAAACCCTTTCTCGAAAAAAACAAAACAATAACAACAACAAAAATCACATTCACTACTATTTATTTGACATGCAAAACTCTGCCTTTTCCATCGGGTAGAATCTACTGTTGGATGATCAAGGCAATGTCTGCTGCCTCTTCATTCCGGGGAGAGAGGCGTGTTGCTCTCTTGATGTGGTACTGAGCAGGAGAGCTAAAGGGTTGAAAATTCTGCCTCCATAAGCAGCCCCAGGAGCCATCAGCTCAGTTTATGCATGGTAGCAAGGCCCCATGCGGCACTGAAAAAGCCACAGAGGCATGGTCTTCTGGGCAGCTCACTAATCATATGACTGGCCTGCAGTTTCCTTTGCCTTAGATTTGGACGGTCACTTTATCAGCGCACACAGCACATGGGGAGGGATGGTACAAATGTGAGGTCCGGGCAGGGGAGCTGGCCTAAGCCCATTACTGCAGCAGGTTGGCCCCAGGAGGTGGAGGTGAATCACACAGCCTGCAAGAGGAAACTACAATTGGCTAAATTTAAAATCCTTCCTTGCCTGATGCATTTATAAAGTCGCTTTGCTATTTTTCTGGGAAAATGCACTGAATACAGAAATGACAGGGATCCAAATAGGGTTTCATTGAGCCTAGAGTGTAATTATTACTCTTGTGGATTTCAGATAGAGTTGTTCATCTGGATAAGCAGGGGAAACTTGGCAGAAAGGATCAAGTGCAAAATACTTGGAGCAGGCTAAACTCCACAGACTGCTCAAAGAAAGCATGCAGTCCACTCAGAAAAGGGTTTAGTTATCTCTTCTTAAATAATCTCAATCCCATGCCCCACTGAAGAGTTACCCAGAACACTCAGAACATTTGTTTCTGCCTGGAGCAAGACAGGCATCAAAGTACCATTATTTGAATTTAGTGTAGAGAAATCCAAATTCTATTCTCAAATTCTGTTTTGAAAGTAACATATTGACGTATTTCACATGATAGAAAATGTTGGACACAAATTAACATTTCTAACCAAAGAAATCTTTTTTTTTTTTTTTTTTTTTTTTTTTTTTTTTTTGTTTCTCTGTGTAGCCCTGGCTGTCCTGGAACTCACTCTGTAGACCAGGCTGGCCTTGAACTCAGAAATCCACCTGCCTCTGCCTCCCAAGTGCTGGGATTCAAGGCGTGCGCTGCCACTGCCCAGCAAGAGCTGTCAATCAATGAGAAGAACTCAACACTAGATGTTAGCATGAGTTAGTGTATGGCACAAAACTCCTAAAAATGGCTGCTAAGATTCTATACTAGACTTAATATACGAGAGGTCAGACTGGAACTTCTGTGGCTGCCCTTGTGAGAAAGGCTTACCACTGACCTGCCTCCTGGACCTGGATTCTTTGATTCTGTGTGCTGATGTCTAACAAGTCAATGAAGGTTTGCTAGCCGAGGATGGTTGTGAATACCTGTAATCCTAGCACTCAGAATGCTGAGTTAGGAGGAGTTCAAGACTGAACTCAAGCTACATCAGCATGTTCCAGGCCTTCTGGTTTACATAACAAGATGCTGCCTAAAAATAAAATTAAAGTAGAATTTCTGTCATTTTTTTTTTCATGCTTTATAAATGGAGTCACACAGTTTGAACCTGGTATAGGTAGCCTTCCAAAGTTGCTTTCAATGATACTACTTCTGGCTCCTAGAACCCGCTTCCCTTTATAGGATCTGGACCCAGTGCTATTCCTAGATTGTAAGGGAATCACCTTGGTCACAAAAACCATGGGCTTAAGTCTTGCAGGCACATCTGGTGTTTCCATTCTTTGATGAAGAATACTTCATACTTGTCGTGAGCCTACAGATGGCAGACCAGGAAATGAGGGCAGTGTTGACACACTCATAGCCAGGAGTAACATCGGCCCCAGTCCCCAGATGGAGGAACTGAATCTTGTCCCCTTTGTTCATGGAGCTTCAAAGTGGGTAATGCCTGAATTACCTTGAGCCCCTTGAATCTCAGGTGACAGGTGACCGCAGAGCTGGGAACAAACAAACATTTGTGGCTGTGTGCATCAGCATTTTTGGGTGGAGGCTGTGGCGGATGATAGATTCTTACCCTTACACACAGAAAGCTGCCCGTCTTTGCCTCCAGAGAGCTGAGACCGTGCCTAGCCATCAGCAGTGTTTTTATTGCTGAGCTGCATTGCCCTGCATGTACCTTAATTTGTTCAACTTCCCACCTGTTGGCAGTCATGGGGCTATTATGCGAAAAGTGCTTTGAACATTCAAGTACAAGTCTTTGAGTGGACATATGTTTTCATTTCTTTTAGATAAATATGTAGGTGTTGGATTGTTGGATTTTAGGGGAATGAATGCTTAATTTATAAGAGACTTCCAATCTGCTCTCCAAAGTGGCTGTACCATTTAGTGCTCCCACCTAAAGAGATGTGTGAGGTCTCATGTTGCTTCGCCTTCTCACTGACACTTAACATTGTGAATCTGTAATGTGGACCAATATAAAGCTATGAAACGGTATCTCATTTCAGATATAATGAGAAAATTTGCAGTGACTAAGGTGCTGAGTACCTTTTTAGTGTTTACTTTTAATTTTTTTACTAAGTAAAATAATGAGGTTATTTGCCTTCTGTTTATTGAACTGAGTAGTTATGTTTGTTTCAGATGGATGTTTTACAAATATTTTCACCCAGTCTGGGGCTTCTCTATTTAGTTTCCATTTTAACCTAACTTTTGCAGGTCCAGAGTTTGTTTGTTGTTGTTTTTGTTTGTTTGTTTTCCAGACAGGGTTTCTCTGCATAGCCCTAACTATCATGGAACTCACTCTGTAGACCAGGCTGGCCTCGAATTCAGAAATCCACCTGCCTCTGCCTCTCAAGTGCTGGGATTAAAGGTGTAGGCCATCACTGCCCGGCTGGTCCAGAATTTTTAATCTTTATTAAATAATCCACATTATCTATTTTCTTTATTGCTGCTCGAACATGGCCTGCACACTTTCCTGGGTAGAAGTTGGCATCGTCCGAGGGCTCTGTGGTGGTCTGAATGAGAATTGCTCCCTTGGAGTCCTATATTTGAATGCTTGGTTCCCATTGGGTGAAATTGTTTGGGAAGGATGAGGAGGTGTGGCCTTTTTAGGGGAGAAGTGTCTCTGACTCAGGCTATGTGCAGAGCTCCTTTTCTCTGCCTCATTATTGTGGGTCAGATATTAGTTACCAGCTATTTCTCCAGCCCCTGGTCTGCCTGCTGCCGTGCTCCCACCATTTTTGGTCATGGACTCTAGCCCTCTGGAACTGTGAGGCACAAACTAAAAGCTTTCTTTTATAAGTTGCCTTTATCACAGTGTTTTGTCATGGTGACATAAAAATAATTAAGATAGGCTCCCTCACCCACTTCCCATCTCCAAGGTCGTGACCTGATGTCCAAGAACTTGAGAACTGTTATTGTCTCGTGTATTTTGTTCAGTTTTTAAAAAGTTGTTCTAGATAGGAGGAGAGTAACAGAAATTTCCCTTTATTTTTTATGTACTTATTTGTATGTTTTGCAGCACAGGGGGCTACACATGCTACATATGATTGCTGCACACTGAATTACACTGACCACCCATCTCCACTTTTTAAAATGTATTTTAGGGACTAGAGATAGGGTTCAGCACTTAAGAGTATTTGTTGCTCTTACAAAAAACCTGGATTCATTTCCCAGGGCCCTCATGGTGGCTTACAGACACCTGTGACTCCAGTTTTAGGCGGTCTGATACCATCTTCTTACCTCTGAAGGCACCAGGCATGCATATAGCACACATACCTACCTACCTACCTACCTACCTACCTACCTACCTACCTACCTACCTACATACATACATACATGCAAAACATGCACTCATACATAAAACATAAAATAATAAATGTAAAGATAAATTTATTTTTTCTTAACATTTTATTTTTAAAAAGTGTGTGTGTGTGTGTGTGTGTGTGTGTGTGTGTGTACACAGGTCCCTTCGGAGCCCAGAAGAAGGCATCAGATCTCCTAGAGCTGGAATTACAAAGGGTTTTGAGCTACTGACTTGGGTGTTGGGAACAGAGTCTCATGTAGCCTAGGCTGTCCTTAAACTCACTATGTAACTAAGGATAATGCAAAACTTCTGATCCTCCCATCTGTCTCCCAAGTGCTGGGATTAATAAGTGCCACCATGTCTGGTTTATGCAGTGTAGGAGATTAAACAGAGGGTCTTGTGCATGCTAGGCAAGCACTCTGTCAACTGAGCTACACTGTCTGCCCAACCATTGTTTTTTAAACAAAAACACTGCCAATGGTTTGCATGCCATGACATTGTGTTCATTTTCAATAGCCAGCTTCCTAGAGCATAGGTAGCTAGGTTATTGGTGTGCCTGTCAGTCTGTCCTTTGTTTCTTCTCCTCAGTGTTTCCAAGATGTCTCTCCCTTGGATTGTGGCTCGTTTCTTTTGGTGCACTCTGTAAAACTGTCTTTCCTTTGGGTGTTTTAAGGAGTTTTTATTTATGTCTTATCTCTTTCTGTTTGTGTCTTAGTTAGGGTTTTACTGCTGTGAACAGACACCATGACCAAGGCAAGTCTTATAGAGGACAACTTTTAATTGGGGCTGGCTTACAGGTTCAGAGTTTCAGTCTATTATCATCAAGGTGAGAGCATGGCAGCATCCAGGTAAGCATGGTACAGGAGGAGCTGAGAGTTCTACATCTTCATCTGAAGGCTGCTAGTGAGCTAGCAGCTATGAGTAGGATCTTAAAGCCCATGCCCAAAGAAATACACCTACTCCAACAAGGCCACACCTCCAAATAGTGCCACTCCCTGGGCCAAGCATATACAAACCATCACAGTTTATTTTGTCTTGGTGTGATATTTCCTGGTTTATTTGCCTTGATGCTTGTGAAACTCCTTGGGTATTACATTGCTTTCCCAGTTTCTCAGGTCAAATAAACACCCTGCTCTTTGTGGTGATGTGTGAATGGCTCCAGTTGGATCTGGTCAGTTGGGGCATGGGAGTTCAGTACAAGTCAGCAGACCCATGGATTTTACTTATTAGTTGGCTAGAGAGTATCTTGCCCCTTGTTGCCCTAGTAGCAACCAGGATAGGGGATAAAATAAGGCACCAAAGGGAATCTTGTTACCTCTCGGGGGAAACCTCTACTGTGTCTTCGTGAACCTGTTAGGGTGCTATCTCTTCCTAGTAAGGCAGGAGCTACCTTGGAATGCTCTGAAGTCATTTCAGAAGAGCCTGGACACAAGGACATCAGTGAGTGCCCACCCTACAGGCCCAGGCACTAGTCCACAGTTTAGGACTGTGGCCTAGTTTTGGTAAGCCTGTTCAACAGCGACTCGGTCATTCCTGAGCTCACTCCTGCTCTGGCATTGCTTGTCTTTTGCTCTTTCTGTGAGAGATCAGGCTCCTACCAACTACCAAGGCAACACCAGATTTCATAACAGTGTTAGTTAGCATTCTACTGATGACCTCCAACCTTTCATGATCTCTCTGTAGGGTATAATACAACTGAATTACAGGTGGAGCTTTCTCCTACACTTGACGAATGCACGCCTTTCCCTAAAACCCACATCACTGCACCAGTTACCACTCCAATTTGTTGCTGGTAAAAAGTCTCATGGATAAGCTCCCTCCTTAGACAAGGTATTATTCATGGACTACCTAGGCAGGGCTTCTCATTGCCAAGCAGCCAGTGAGTAACCCATTTCCAAATCCCCTGCAGTCAACTTTCTCCGACCATTTCTTTTTTTTTTTTTTTTTTTTTGGTTTTTCAAGACAGGATTTCTCTGTGTAGCCCTGGATGTCCTGGAACTCACTCTGTAGACCAGGCTGGCCTCAAACTCAGAGATCCACCTGCCTCTGCCTCCCAAGTGCTGGAATTAAAGGCGTGCGCCACCACTGCCTGGCTCAGACAATTTCTTGTATCAATGTTGTCAACCCATGTCCTCCGGTTAGAAGACACGGGATAGAATGAGGGACACAAGAAATTTAGTAGGTGCTCACATCTTGGGATGATTAACAGAGGAAAAAGAATTGAACTGAGAGGGGCTGTCAGTGGTTAAGAGCACTGACTGCTTTTCTAAAGGGCCTGAGTTCAATTCCCAGCAACCACATGGTGGCTCACAACAATCTATATGGGATCTGATGCCCTCTTCTGGTGGGTCTGAAGACTGCAACAGTGTACTAACATACATAAAATAAATCTTGGAGGAGGAGGAGGAGGGGGAGGGGAAGGGGGGAAGGGGGAGGAGGAAGAGGAAAATTGAACTGAGAAAGCCTTCGGTCCTTGATTCTCAACTGACATATTGAGATAAAATGGAAAGGAGACCTAATGTATACCTGACAGGTCTGGCCAGCCCAACAGAGGAGCACAGTATCCACTAGAGAACACTGTGCACATGTTTTGTTTTTGTTTTTTGTTTTGTTTTGTTTTTGTTTTTGGGTTTTTTGTTTTTTGCTTTTTTTTTTTAGTTTTTCGAGACAGGGTTTCTCTGTGTAGCCCTGGCTGTCTTGGAATTCACTCTGTAGACCAGGCTGGCCTCAAACTCAGAAATCCACCTGCCTCTGCCTCCCAAGTGCTGGGATTAAAGGCGTGCTCCACCACTGCCCAGCCGCTGTGCACATGTTAATCAGGGTTTTGTTCCTGTAACAAATACTTAAGGCAATGTGAAAGAGAAGACCAATTTATTCACTTATTTTACTGTAGTGGGGAATCACACTTCGAAAATATTAGCATTGGATATGGTTGCCTCATGACCCTCTCTGCTCAGCCACATACCAGGGACAACCCAGAGAAAGTAGGCTCAGTTCACACTCTCCCACACCTAGAGGTTACATACTGACAGGCTTGTCTTTTCCAAATTGCTTTGGGTTAGTGTTTTATCATAGCGATTGAGGAGCAAACTAGGACATCCGGCTTTCATACACAATGTTCTAAATTTATAGAACACTTGGGTTCAGTCCCCACTCCCCTACCCCCACCTATACAGTATTGCAGTGGTATTTCACAGGCTTACAATTCTGAGAGGCAAAGTATCTGAAGAGAGTGCAGAGGTATCTCCCCATCTTCCCCCCTCCCCCCAATCTCCCTGCACTTCCACAACCTCTGTTTTGTTTGAGGATTTTTTTTTTTATGGTTTTTCGAGACAGGGTTTTTCTGTGTAGCCCTGGCTGTCCTGGAACTCACTCTGTAGACCAGGCTGGCCTCGAACTCAGAAGTCCACCTGCCTCTGCCTCCCAAGTGCTGGGATTAAAGGCATGCTCGGCTTTTAAAATAACACTTTTTTTGTGGGTTTTTTTTTTTTTAAAGACTTATTTATGTATATGAGTACACTGTTGCTGTCTTCAGACACACCAGAAGAAGGCATCAGATCCCATTTCGGATGGTTGTAAGCCACATGTGGTTGCTGTTTTGAGGACTTCTTGATGCTGAAGGTTCTCCATCTCCAAGACAAAATTAAAGGAGTTCCCAGTCATCCCAGAGACCCTGAGGAAAGGGAACATGTCCTGTCCACTGTTGAGCCCACCTCCTGCCCGGACTAGTGACAACGCTAACCTAAACGACCAAACACAATCCAAAGAGTCCTGTGGGTTATACAGAGGAGTCAGTTGTCACCACCTAGAGAGCACAACACAGGCTGCACAGGACCTGGGAGAGCCAGAATTCAGATCCAAGAAACGCAGGAGATTCCAACTTTTGTGTAAATGGCCTTCTAAGTTAGCAGTTGAGCCAAGTTTCAACTGACTTTAGCCAAGTAATCGAGCACCTGCCCCAGTCTCCAGGAGAATCGTCTGGGCAACAGTCAGCTCCGACTCTGCCCTCCGCGACGTTCTCCCCCTCCCCCCCGACTTCACCCCCGCTGCTGCACTACGCCTGCGCGCAGGCTCTCTCTCCGCAGCCACAGCCCTGCCCGCTACCCCAACGCAGCCTTCCGTTGCCATGGAGCTGCGCGCCCAAACTACGCAGCCTCAGACCCACGGTGGCTGAGGGGTCAGTGGGGCCGTTAAGAGACTTTCATCAAGAGGCTAAGAAACTGATCCTGCGGGGCCAGCGCTGAGGAACCGTCGCCGAGGATCTGGTTCTGGGGGCTTGCGGGACTGTCTAGGGGTCATTTGTGAGGGGCTGTTGCTAAGGGGCGGTCGTCAGGGACCATTCTTGAGGGACTGTTGCTGAGGGACCACCACCGAGGAGGCGTTCCTGAAGGCGGTTGCCAACAGTCCATTCCATTCCTGGGGGGGCTTTGCTGAAGTCTCATCGCTGAGGAACGTCACTGGACTGGCCAGAGAGGTGGGTACTGGTGACGAGTTCTGCTGTGGGGCTGCACTGAGGATGTGCTGAACCCGGGTGGCTTTTTTGTGTGGACGCGGCCGTGAGGCACGTGGTTACCACAGCCTAGGAAGCGGCAGAATCAACCCTGCTGGTGAGGAGCCAGGCATCAGTCTGAGAGGTGTAAGTAAAGAGTCACATCCCGCTGGTCTAGCCTGGCTTTAAATACAGAACCCTTCATTACAAATGAATAGGCCTCCTTAGCTTGATTTTCCATAAAATAATTCCTTTATCTGGGTAAAGATGCTTAGCAAAATACTTTCTGAATGAACGTCTGCTGTGGGCCAAATACTGAGCTGCGTAATGAGTGGACTGCTCAGGTACTCATGGATGGATATTCTCTTCAGACACGTGATGCCTAACTTCTTGTGTAAAATTTAAGGAGTGATTATCAAGCAATTATCAAAGGCCCACCCAAGCTAATAAATAGAATCTTGTCTTCACCCATAACACAGTAAGTACTTTCCTCTCCTGGTTAACTATGAACAAACCCGTGATTCTCACTTCTACTCATGTGTAACCACACACCTTTGCTTATCTTAGTTTAGAAATTTATTCCTGAACAGTAGTTTTTGTTAATAGGTTAATTTTTGAGACAGGGTTTCTCTGTGTGGTCCTGACTGTGCTGAAACTTGCTCTGCAAATCAGGCTGGCCTCAAACTCAAGAGATCCACCTACCTCTGCCTCCCGAGTGTTGGGATTAGAAGGCCTGTGCCACCACACCCAGCTTGAAGTCCTGTCTTTAAAAGAAATACGACAAGTTTCAAGACTGACAGAATATATTTCTGTTATGTAAAGAATACAAGTTGGGGGCTGGCAAAATGGCTCAGCGGTTAAGAGTGCTGACTGCTCTTTCAGAGGTCTTGAGTTCGATTCCCAGCAACTACATGGTGGCTCACAACCATCTGTAATGAGATAAGATGCTCTCTTCTGGTGTGTCTGAAGATAGCTACAGTGTACTCATTAAATAAATAAATCTTTTAAAAAAATAAAAATATAATTAAAATAAAATCCGTGATAATTTAAAAAAAAAAAAAAAAGAATACAAGTTGGGGCACTTTGTTATGGCAACCCTGGAAAACTACTGTGACAAGTGAGAGTTTCTGCAGCTCTCTCTAAGGAGAGGGTTCTCCTCTCAGAAGAAAAGTTAGAGAAGGCAGTGCTGTGGCCCCAGAGACACCCAACATCCCAATCCTTGAAACCAGTAAAAATATGATGTTCCATGGCTAAGAGGAACTGAGGTGGCCCATCAGCTTCCTTTGAGATGGAAGAGCTATCTGGGGTCTTCTCAGTGGAAAAGGGAGGCAGGAGAGAGATTATCAAAGGCTATGGCAGGACTGGCTCAGCTGACACTGCAGCTTTGAACACAGATGAAGGCAGGTGCTAAGGGGCAAAGGTGGCTCTAGACAGAAAGTAAAAAGCCAAGAAAGTAGACACACCCTCTCTGGCTTCCAAGAAGGTGCACACAGACCTGCTGTTGCAGAACAACCTGGTCCTGATTTATAAGGACAAGCCTCAAGGTGCTGTGAGACTGAAGAGAAAGAAAAATCTAGGATTATAGCAAGTGTGGTTTACTGCCAGGTATTGGAGAACAGCGTAGGCCTGAATGGCAGCAGATCAGACGAACCCAAGTGTGGGTCAAAAACTTTCGGTCAAAATGAAGAGTGTATTTGTGGAGTAGAGCAAAAAGCCAAACTTGCTGTGTGGTGATGGCACACGCCTTCAATCCCAGCACTTGGAAGGCAGAGGCAGGCCATCTCTGCAAGTTCGAGGCCAGCCTGGTCTACAGAGTGAGTGCTGGGGTTACACAGAGAAACCCTATCTCAAAATAAAACCAGAGCAAACTCATTCTATCTGTAATGTGCCCATTTATCTTAAAATAATATCTGTAGTGACAATTTTGGGAGTTTTGGTTTCTTTAAAAACACAGAAATGTTTAAGAATATATTTTTGTCTTAATCCCAGGTGTGGGGTACGGGGCTGCTTTAGACTGTCCACCACAGTTGACTATGATTTGCCTCATGCTCTAGCAGGGGTGTGATTTTGCCAGCTGCAGATGATTTCTGTGAGTGTGTGTTTGTTTGGAATTCTGGGGACTTTTCAGAGGGTATTATATAAATGCTAGAGCCCTGATAGGTGCGTTAGTGTTGTTGGGTTGTTGGTTGGTTATTGGCTGCTGTTGGTTGTGGCTTGTTAAGCAGACCAACACAAAGAAGAAACAAGAAGTAAGATATCCTGACATAAAGATCAAATTTACCCCAAGGAACTTGGCGCCCCTAATCAGCAGGAAGCTATCTAATGATGGCATCACCCCCTTTCTGACCCCTGACTATATTCAGGGATCTCTTTCCTGTCCTCTCTATCCTTCTTTCTCTTCTATCTAGTGTTAGGCGGTGGAGAAGGGTGGAAGAAAGAACCCACAAAGTAGCCAAAGACTGGCTACAAATATCAAAGCTGGATACGGTGGTACACTATTGTAATCCCCAGCTTTCAGGAGGTTGAGACAGGAGGATTGTGTGTTGCCGGAAATATCAAAAAAGAAGGAATATGTAGCATGTTCCCGCAGTATGCCCTGGTTCTCTCAGTCCTGAGGGCTGGCCAGCCAAGCACTGGCAGGCCATGGCCAACTTGCTTGTATCTCGTGAAGCTCTGACTCAGCTCCACGATCTCTCCACCCAGCTCGCTAGGTTCCCACTGGTGGGTCACTACCACGCCAGCCCCATGCTTCAATACCCCCATGGCCTCTGTGGTGCACATCAGGCAAACCCACACTTTGCCTATACCTTTCTCTCTGGAACCCAGATAAGCCACTGCGTGAAGGAAAACACAAGACAAACTTAGCTCAGAAACAATGGTAACTCAATCTCTGGACGCAACAACTAAAACCTAATCTTGTAAGCCTTATCAAAATCTGATTCCTCTGGTGGGGAATCCTTGCAGATCCGCCATGATACCAGGAGACTCTAGTAGCTACATCTTACCTATCTGCCATCCCCATTCCAAAAAGACCCCCCCCTCCTGCTTCCTCTCTTCCACCCTCCAACTCGGGAGTCCTCTTACTCGCCCAGTGATTGACTCCCTTTATTCAATTAGGGAATTGGTTCACAAGAAGTCACCGTTGTAACTCCTTTTCTGAAGCCTCTCCCAGGAGGGCAGAATTAGCAGAATACCAACAGCCCCAGAGCTATCCACAATTGTGGACTCAGGGCTGTAATGAGATGCTCTCAAAAAAAGGAGAGGTTCAACTGGAAAGTCAGGGATGTCTCTGAAGCAGAATCATGTAAGACACTATTTATGCTTTGCTGAGAAAAAAAAACCCAGCTAGGACTATTTGGAGAACGTAATAAATATGACTCAAGATGGGACTTCTTGTGTCTCGCTGGTTCCACACATACCTGCAGACACCGTGGCTCTACAGCCCTGAGACTCAGATGCCCAACCTCTGGAGTAGGTTTCTCAACCTTCCTAACTCGGTGACCTTTTAATACAGTTCCTCATGCTGTGGTAAACCACAACCATAAAATTATCTTTGTTGCTATTTCATACTCACAACTGTCATTTTGCTACCATCATGAACCGTAACGTAAATATCTGGCAAGCAACCACCCAAAGGGCCGAGGCCCTTGGGGTTGAGAACTACTGCTCTAGAACAAGATAAATTTGTGCTGTTATAAGCCACCAAATATGTGGTAATTTATTTGAAATAATAATAGGGAAAGCAAAGAGTTTGTTCCTTTTTTGTTTTTTTCTGTAGAATGCCTAGCTCCTAATGTCTAATGCCCAAGCTCCAGTTCTTCAGTCCTCATTCCACCGTGGAGACGTTTTACTGTTTCCCTCCTTGCCAGCACCTGCTAAATCTCCATGCCCTTGTGCTCCAAAGTCTGATGACCAAGTAATGACAGGTCACTGTAGCTTTGGTTTGCAGTTCCCTTATTCCAGACCATGTGGAACAATGTTTTCTTTCTCCCTTTTTTTCCCCCTTTGGTTTTTCGAGACAGAGTTTCTCTGTGTATGTAGCCTTGGCTGTCCTGGAACTCGATCTGTAGACCAGGCTGGCCTCAATCTCAGAGATCTGCCTGCCTCTGCCTCCCTAGGGCTAGGATTAAAGGCATGCACCATCACCCTGCTCAACTTTTCTTAAGTTATAATCATGAGATAGTTTATCATTCAAATGAGGACACCATTAAATAACCCTCAGAGAGCAGCTGTACAGCCAGGGATGCTGATGAACTGAATGTTGGCTCCTGCGTGTGTTGGCTGAATGCCCCTTATTATAAAGCTCCTGGCAATGAAGCTTCTGCCTGATGGTAATCCTTTTAAGTTATGGGTTGTAGTTATCTTTTGCCCCATAGCTTTTCTCTGAGTCTTTTTAGGATATCACCTATGGGAAGTTTTAAATTCAAATATAGGTTACTCTACCAGCATTTTCTCTCATACCTAATACGTTTGGTGTCTTATTTAGGAACCTTGATGTCATAACCCCTCTTGACCAATGCTACTGTGGTTGGTGGTTTCACTTGTCATAAATGAGCTATTAATCTGTCCTCATGGAGCTGATTTTCCAAGAAAGGCTCCAGTTCCTTAACATGCCCACCGAAGTATACCCAGATCTACTGGAGAGCAACCAGATTTTATACTAAGTAGTCTCAGTCTTTGGCAACCAGTTTCTAGGCCTGTTTCTCTGTGCGGTGGTACTATTGTAACTTTGTAACTTTAGAATAAATACTGTCAGGACACTCCCCTCTCATTCTCCTTCAATACTATTGTTCTTTGTTCTTCCACATGTATTTTAAAACTCACTGGGCAAACTTCTGATTTATTTTCCTCAATCGGATGCACATAGGCACCTACACACATTCAGACTCTTGCTGAGACTTGGATGCAGTTTAGAGAATCTAAAATTGACTTACTGACTATAGGATGTCTCCAGTGCCTTAAACCCGAGTCTGTTTCTTTGTTTGTTTGCTTGCTTGCATTTTCTTCCTTTTGCAATTTTTTTTCCTTAGAGAAAAGTCCAGAATCACAAAAATAAGGAGAGAGAAGCTGGGGAGATGGTTGAACTGTTAAGAGCATTCATGGCTCTTGCAAAGAACTGAAGTTTAGTTCCTGGTGCCAATTTGAGGCCATTTACAACCACCTGTAACTCTAGTTGCAGGGAATCTGAAACCCTCTCTGCCCTTTTCGAGTACACACACACACACACACACACACACACACACACACACGAAGCCAAGATTCCAGCCACCCTTCATCAGCAAGATCAGTGCTGTCTTATTCCTGTTCCAACTGGGCTGACACATTGTGAAGATAGCCGGCCATTCCCTCATCTGTCTCTGAAAATGTTAGTATGTACCTCTGTACTTTTAGCCAACTCACAAAGCCATTTCAACTCCCACAAAATTAACAGTCGCTTCTTCATAAAATCCAACACCTGTTGCCAATTTTCAGTAACCATCACAAGAATCTTATTTAGGGTTGTCTGCTTGAATCAAGAGCCAAACACAATCTTCACAGGACACGTGTCTGGTTTGTCTTTGAACGCTTTGATCTGAGAGGCATCCCCACCTCTCCTCTCACTCTGTAATGATTGATTATTCATTGAAGAAATTGGGTCATTTGATCCTTTTAGTACTTTTTAAATATTTGTGTATGTGTGTATGTGACAGGACATGTGTGGTTAGAGGACAATTTGTGGGGGTCAGTTTTCTCCTACCAAGCATGTCCTGGGGACTGAACTCGGATTGTCAGGCTTGGTAGCAAGCACCCTTACCTTCTGAACCATCTCGGCAGCCCAGACCATACATATTAGGTGAGAGTGAAGAGACAGGTTAACTCCCCATTTCTGCATCTTGTTTGCAACATGTATTAAAGAGCCTTGACCTTTGGCAAGTTTGTAGTTTTACCTTGTTCATATTTCGGATCTCTATCTTCTGGACACAAAGTTTTGCCAATGCCTCCTCTGTAAGTATTTTTTCTTAGTCTCTAGCTTATTCACTTTCTTAATGGATATCAATATAAGAGAAATCATTACCTTTTGAACTTTTGAGTCACATTGACTAGCCCATACTCTCAAATGTCTCTCTTCCTCGGCTTCCTGATTTCTGGGACCACAGGAACATGCACCCTTAAGTTATTAGAAACATTAAAGTTTTTTCATCTATAATCTTGTTGATATATATTTTATAATAATGTTTTACAGCTAATTTCTGTCTCCCAGTATGGAAGAACCTACTGTTCAGTTTTCTGATGAGGAACTTGTGGACAACTTTCCTACCATGGATGACGGTAATAGAGGCCTTTTCCCAATGCAGACTCTTCAGAGCAGGGAAGACAGTGTGTTTCCTGGCTGCCCTTTATTCCAGGGAAAGTACATCTTCTAAATTAATTTCTCAAACAGGGAATTCTGTTGTTGTTTTTAGTCAAAAAATAATAGTGACTGAGAATTTCAATGTGGCAATCCATATTTTTCTAGTTTCCAACACTACCATTAATAAACTGACTCCAGTTTAAATCTTAATCCTTTGAATGTGACCTATTTTTCCTTTTCTGGAATGTTTTAGAATTTCTTTAAAATTTTCTGATGATCCAAACTTTTATGAGATGTCCTTGATTTGGCATCCCAGCTTATATAGACTTGACTCCCTGACCATGTTTTCTGGGTCTATAAGGACCCCTGACCCTGCTCCTCCCTGACCCTGACCCTGCACCTCCCTGACCCTGACCCTGCTCCTCCCTGACCCTGCTCCTGCTCC
>CM052702.1:139364175-139396721 GCA_028551405.1 Uromys caudimaculatus
TCCTCCCTGACCCTGGCCCTGCTCCTCCATGACCCTGATCCTGTTCCTCCCTGACCCTGACCCTGCTTCTCCCTGACCCTGCTCCTCCCTGACCCTGGCCCTGCTCCTCCCTGACCCTGATCCTGCTCCTCCCTGACCCTGGTCCTGCTCCTCCCTGACCCTACTCCTCCCTGACCCTGGCCCTGCTCCTCCATGACCCTGATCCTGCTCCTCCCTGACCCTGACCCTGCTCCTCCCTGACCCGATCTTTCTTCCTCCTGGGTTTGTATGTTCCTCTCACTCAGACTCTTTCTCATCCTCCTTATGGTTATAGGCTCTGGATTTTTACATTTTCTTTTCAGTAATTTTCACAGTGATGCAATAAGGATATGGAAATAAACCCATAATTTTCCATGTTTTTTTAAAGTCTACAGGGACGTTCTCAAGACAATGTTCTCCAAAAAAAGCTTTTTTAAAAAATGGGGGTTTCAGCACTTGGATCCCAGCACTTGGGAGGCAGAGGCAGGTGGATTTCTGAGTTCGAGGTCAGCCTGGTCTACAGAGTGAGTTCCAGGATAGCCAGGGCTACACAGAGAAACCCTGTCTCGAAGGAAAAAAAAAAAAAATAGGGGTTAGAAAGATGTCTCAGAGGCTTCCTGTACTTACTGCTGTTGCAGAGAACACAGGTTCAGTTCTCAGTACCCACAGCTCACAACTGTCTATAACTCCAGCTCCTAGAAATCTGCCACCATCTTCTGGTTACTGCAGGCACACACAAGGTGCACATGCATACATACAGACAAACACTTATACAAAAAAAAATTATGATTTTTACTGTGTGTGTGTGTGTGTGTGTGTGTGTGTGTGTGTGTGTGTGTAGGTCATGGGTGTGTGGAGGTCAGAGGACAACTTGCTTGACTTGGTTCTCTCCTTTCATAGGTTCTGGAGTTTGAACTCAGTTCATCAGACTTGGCATGCAGGCTCTTTTACCCACTAAGTCGTTTAGCTGACCTTTAGGTTTTTGGTTTTTTTTTTTTTTTTTGGTTTTTCGAGACAGGGTTTCTCTATGTAGCCCTGGCTGTCCTGGAACTCACTCTGTAGACCAAGCTGGCCTCGAACTCAGAAATCCGCCTGCCTCTGCCTCCCAAGTGCTGGGATTAAAGGCATGCGCCGCCACTGCCCGGCTGCCTTTAGGTTTTTTGAGAACCCTTCTAAATTTACATTTACTAGAGATTCAGAGAACCTTTATCACTTCTTTCTACCCACATTTACTGTGTTAAAATATGTATATATAACTTGGGCCAGGCTTGGTGGCACATGCCTTTAATCACATCCCAGAGGCAGAGACCTGTAGATCTCTGAGTTTGAGGCCAGCCTGATCTCCATAGCAAGCTCTAGGAAAGCCAAGGCTACACAGTGAAGACCATCTTTCTCTACATGTGAGGTCAAAGCAAGGGGAACCGACATGAGTTCAAGACCAAGCTAGGATACAAAGCGAAACCCTGTCTCAAATGAAAACAAGTCATAAATAACGTAAAAACTGAGTCAGCCTTGGTGGAAACATCTTTTAAACTCCAGGTGAGGTAGGAGGACAGTAGTGGCAAGGCCAAGGCCAGCAGCATAAGCTACAAAAACCTTATCTAAAAGAAAAAAGGTAAAGTTGAAACACTTCTAAAAGCAACGATGCACTACTTACTGTACTTGAAATAGTATCCAGTTCAACAGAGAACAGGTACAGCATGGTACATAACCCGTGGCCACCACAAACTCCACCAAACAGTGGAAAGAAAAAGGAAAGTGAAGTGTTGGTATCACCATGGAAACCGTCCAAGGGTGACTGAGGATGCCCCCAGTTCCCTGGATACATGTGTGTTCTCTTTCTCTCTCTCTCTCTCTCTCTCTCTCTCTCTCTCTCTCTCTCTCTCTCTCTCTCCCCTTTTTAAAAAGTATTTTTATCTTCTGATAATATTTTTTTTGTTTTGTATTTTGAGGCAGGGCCTCACAAAGCCCCCGGGGTGGCCTTGAACTTCCTAGACCTGACCTGGAATTGCTGCTTCTGCTTTTATCCTTCTTGCTCTGGAAACGCAGGCCCGAGTCACCACACACTGACTAAGGCTGGGCTCTTGGTTGTCTCTGTTTTGTTTTGACTGTTCCCTTGATTTCTAGAAAGAATCCAGCTAGACGATCTGGAGTTTGAGGTAGACCGGCCTCCTGAGGGACTCGAGGATGACGGCGGTGGCGACGGGTAATTCACCGAGATGCATCGAGATCCCTCCTTTGAAGGAAGGCTGCATCTCTAGTGGGCTGTGGAGCTGTGGGGTGGAGAGCAGTCGAGAGTCGAGCCAAGGGTTAGAGTTTGTGTGTGAAGCAAGTGCTATCTTTTTATGTCAAGTTCAGCCAAAAAGGAGAGCGAGGATGCCGAGAAGATGAGGAAGATAACCACTAAAGACAAAGTCCAGGCCTTTCATCTTCGCAAGAGCTTGAACCTCCTAGACAAGATCCATGAGGAAAAGGATGTTTTCATCCAGAAGACCAAGTGAGCCCAGCCATACCTTCTCTTTGTACAGCACCAGTGTGGGAGGTCCAGCCTTTTGTTCTCTTGAGAGCTCTGTGCAGGAGAGTCTTGCAGTAGTCTTCACAGAGAGCAACCTCTCAAGCCTGAACAGATGTGGGTCCCAGGAGGGTTCCACCTCCTTTCCCTCTCCCTCAGTCCAGACAAGCTTCCAGAGAACTAAGGTGCTCCTGGGTCCTGCTGGGGCCTCCATGACCATGTTGTTTCTGCAAGTTTTTTGGTGTAACTGAGGCCTTAGTGGATAGCCTGCTATTTCTCAGGATCCCGCTGGCCTTGGCTCACTGGCACTTGGCCTGCCAGCATAGGCAGCTGAATACTGAGTGTGTCCCCAACACACAGGAAAGTAGGAGGCAGTTGTCCCCTTACGCCACCCCTAGTTTGTACATCACCTGTGGCTATAGGATTTTACCCAATAGCACCGGCGTGTTGCGTTGTCCTGACATCCTTTGGGTGTTCTTTAGAACTCATGCTTTCGGTTGTGTTCTGTTGCTTCCCGCTGAGGTGAAAGTCACACAGCAGGAGTGAGCCTTTCATCCAGGCCTACACAGGGAACTGCTCTGGTCTGTGTCTTGGCATACATGCTGATGAAGAGCTGCAGCCATGTATAGCTGCATGCCCCTCGGGGGCCTGTGCTTACACAGATTCACGTTAACTGCGTTTCCCTTGGCTTCCTAGGCATCTCACCTTTGGGAGAAGTTTACGTGACTAGCCCCTTTGGCGAAGTTTTTAGAAAACACTCCAGTCATGTGACCTGCTAGAGTCCGAGACCCCCTGGGAAAACAAAGTATTATTAGTCCTTGGCCTGGACCTTAGGCTTTCTCCCTGCCCTGCCCCGCCGGCCCCTTCTGAGGCCAGAACCTTAGGAACATTTTGCCAATTCTTATTTCAATGTTCTAGAGGTGAGCTGCGCATCTGTCGTCAGAGGATGGACCTCCTTGTCAAACAGCAGGAGAGCTTGGCAGCCGAGATCGCCACAGAGAAAGAAGCCAACAACATGTAGGTCACCCTGTGGTCTACAAGGACTTGGACAGCCAAGTGTGACCATGATGGCCAAGACAGTGTCATACCACAGAGGTTCATTCACTCATTCAACAAAGAACAGTGTTTAGTCCCAGCTGTGTTCAGATAGTCAAGAGGCAAATAGCATCTCTCCAGGTGGCAAACACAGTATAACACAAAGAAGAAATGACAGTCTAGGAGCTGGCTCTTGGTGAAATACTTGCTATCCGAGAGTGAGGACCTGCATCTGACCTTAGCCCCCATGTGCAGAGCAGCGCAGAGCATACCAATAATCCCAACACAGGAGAAGCAGAGACAGGAAGGCCCAGAGGTCTGACTGGCTGGCGAGACTAGCAGAATCTGTGAGTTCCAGACTCAGTGACAGAGGCTGTCTCAAAAGAATAAGCAGAGAATGATTGGGGAAGACATCTGATGTTGGCATCTCAGCAAATGCATGTACACACATGACCGTGCACATGCATACACACACACATATGCATGGGCACACACACACACACACACACACACACACACGCGTGTGCAAAGGAAAGAACAGAAATGCTATTATAGGATGCTGCAGTCAGGGAAGAGGCGAGGCTGAGTCCATGCAGCCCCTGAAGTAGAAGTTGTAGCATTGGTCACTGGTGGGAATGGCTTCTTTGTAGTGTTTATATCTGTTGACTTATTTATTTAGAGACAGAGTCTAACTCTGTGGTCCATCCTATCCTCAAATTCACAGTCCTCTGCCTCACAAACCCCAAGCACTAGAATTACAAGACTGAGCTACCACGCCTGGCTCATTGTGGGATTAAAAACCCCATCTGATTCTGTGATCAGCAGTTCAGAGTCCACAAATAATCCGTCGGTCAGTTAGGGGAAATGTGTTCACCAGCACTGCACACACGCAGAAGCAGTCTTCATCCACGTCCCCTGGTCATGTCCTCAGGCACTTCTCATAGGCAAGGCCTTTTGGCTTTCCCTCCAGACATGTTATTGCTGAGAGGAGATACCTGCTCACCCTTCATAAAGAGCTTGCATCTGGTAGTATGATTGGGCCTCAACAACAGTAGATGGCACACTGAGAGCTGTACGCTAGGAAGGAAGAGGAACAGAGTGAAGACTCAGAGTAGCTCTGAGGGAGTGTACCAGGCCTCGGGAATGTTTCCGGAGTATGCTAGTCCTTCCTGAACTTAAGGTCTGGGCCTTATATTCTGAGGGGTCTGACAAGTAGGACTTTGGCTTCTAGCTTCCTAAGAGAAAGTGAGAGGCCAGTATCAGAGAATGCATGATTGGAGATGAAAACAAAACCCCCACCCCGCCAACCTCGGCCTCCACAGACCCTGTGTAAGGCCCTACCTTGGTCCTACTTGCTCAGCTGGAAGTGGGTGTAGGAAGCCCCTTACTTGACACCACAGGATCTCACCTCTGGTCATCTGCTTCCGATGGATTTCCTCCTGAGTGAGGGATGACCAAGGGAAAACACCAGCCTGTCCTCAGCGCTCTCTTTGTCAGGAAGGCCACTGTGCTGACATTGCGGTCCATCCTCTGTTCTGTTGCTGTTCTCCAGGGCTGCTATTGGCCGTCTCCAGGCTGCATCCAGACGCCTACAAACAGAGCTAGAGAACGAGAAAGATCTGCAGTCCAAAATCACAGCCATGCTGAAGGACAGCGAGTAAGTTTGCAGGAGCCTGGAAGACAGGCTTTGTAAGTTAGCACCTGGCTAACTCACACAGGGCATAGGCCTCAGAGCAGTTTGTGGGGCAATTCCCGATTTGAGTATAAAGGATAATTTGCTTTTCACTTTCTAGATGCTCAGGAATTAAAAGGTAACATGTTAAAGCAGCTGAAAGGAAAACTTTTCACACTAAGCTTTTTCAATTTCCTCATTTTTCTTTATAATCTTAGTAACTATATAATCAGCGTCTTCCTCTCTTTTTCTTATTCCCTGTACTCTTAGACTGGGGCTCAGAAGTACATTTGGGGGTAGATCATTTGAACAGCATGCATTCAATCCCTAATTCAATCCCTGACATTGAAAAAAAAAAAAAGTACTCTCAACTTTTATAGAAGATCCTTGGGGGTCTGGGAGAGACAGCTGCATGATTGTAAGTATTCTACTAGTCAGGGTTCAGGTTGCAAACTAGAAATTCCTCTAGCAAGCCACAAAGAAAGGGTGTCTTTGGGGAGTATAGACAGTTCACTGATAAAACCAGCAAGGACTCCCACTATATACAGTCCAGTGAGCCACAGGGCTGCGGCCCAGCTCTGGGTCCAGATCACAGATCTTGTGTTAATGGCAGCAGATCAGGTTGGAAAGCATCCTGGTCTGAGGACCGGGAACACATGGATGACCAGAGCACTGTCAGGAACCCTGACTGAGCATAACAGCTCCTAACCCTTGCTGCACACCACGATCAGACCAAACTTGTCACTTTCTCCCTCAGTGGACTCTTGAGCCTTACTACTCCGTGACTTGCACACAGTATGATTGGTCACAGTCTAAGCCAATGTCTTATGACCCCCCACACCCGCATAAAATGAGACAAGTCCATCTATGGCTGATAAGTGAATATTTCTACTGTCCTTGTTGACCTGGCTGTCACTAGCACTTTCTCTCTCTGTGGTTCAGAAACCAGGGAAGGCGGGACCCCTGGAGGCTCTGCCTGGGTTGAGTTGCTGTAAGCATCTGCTTACTTTAATTTTTTTTTTTTTTTAACTTTGAAACAATGTCAAACCTATAGAGGTTGAAATAATGTCAAACTTATTTAAAACTGACTAAAGCATCTCCTGTCTCCAGTGCCAGTAGGATCCTTTTCCCTTAACCCTTCTCATGTGATCTCATTCAGACCACAGTGGTGATTGAAACGAAGGTCTCCAGAGGTGTACCTGTTTGTGTAGGATCCGATAACAGTTTGCCCCTTTCCCAGAGCCTTTTGTCCTATCTACACTGAGACACACTGAGCGAATCTCCGCCCTTGGGCAAGCATGTCCCCTTGGCCTCTCTCTGCCTCTGGGGATTCCGTCAATACAGAGCCCACCTCTAAAGCAGTGTTTTCTACCTGTACCCTAATACATGTCATCACAGGACCATAATGGCTTTGAGTGTCATTGGAGCTATGATGAAGGAAGTGTCGCCTACCCTACTTCCATAGCATGTTCTCTGCAGATACGTGGCTCCTTTCTCCTTCCTTCCACCCAGCATTGAGGGACTTCTGGTATTTCAACTCAGTCCAGATTTCCTCCCACTGCCATGGAACTGATTGAATAGAAAGACTGGACTCAACTCCATAGTCATGATTTAAAAAAAAAGAAAAGAAAAAATTTAACAAGATAAGAATGGAAGGACTTTTTTTTTTGGGGGGGGGGGGGGTTCGAGACAGGCTTTCTGTGTAGCCCTGGCTGTCCTGGAACTCACTCTATAGACCAGGCTGGCCTCAAACTCAGAAATCTGCCTGTCTCTGCCTCCCAAGTGCTGGGATTAAAGGCGTGCGCCACCACTGCCCAGCGGCTGACATTTTAATGCAAGTTAGCACATTTATTTTAAAACATACAGCTCTCAGCTCATCAGGACGATTTGAGGTATTTGCTTTACTGTCAGATCTACAAAGTTGGAATACTTCTTCCCAATGTTGTGTGGTGATCCATGTACTTTTGTCAGTAGCTCTGGTCTGCCAGGGTCTTCTGGGCAGAGCTTCTAGCAAGGCCATCCTGTTGACCGAGCAAGGCCCCAGGAGATGATGCTGTGTAGCCATGGTCAGTATTCTGCCATGCATCTAGGCGTGTCACCTGGGATGGCTAGGGACCACACTTGACTCGTTAAAGAGGCACAGGGACGCATGGACTCACAGATTCTCACATCCTAGGAAAGACGGTTCTTTCTTGCTTCTCATCCCAAATGAAGATGCACTGCAGAGCTCCTGGGCTCGTGCTGGGAACCTGAGGCATGCTATGTACACCACAGTCACTAGAAACGCAGGACTCACGAAAAGTTGATGACAGAGTCACCCAAGACCAGAGTCAGGCAGATCCCTTGCTATCCAGATATGCCCTGGGCAGAGTTGGCTGCTACCCTTCTCTGAGTCTCTTCCTGATCATGTCTGAAAACTTGGGATGTTTCATGGTAGCTCCAAGGAACCCCTCAGAAGATATTTTCTAGATTTTTCTTTAGGCCAGGTGTAACTTTAATTTTTTTCAAAACCTATTTTTAATGAAGGTTCTTAAATGCTTTAACTTCCCTTGTAACCCACCACCCACCAGAGGTAGTGGAAAAGAAAGAATACAGGGGAAGTGGACCTGTTTAGAAAGGTTCTTCGGAGCAACTCCCGTCTGTGTTGTCTGGAAATCAGCAGTTCAGTTCACAGGTTAGCGGCGGCAGCTCGATCCACTCGCAAACACTTCACGGATACACCAGCAATCCAGTTCGGTAGAGTTGGGTCAGCAACAGTGGTGACGCGACCTAGCAGAGACAACCAGGCTTCAGCCTTGGCACGGGTCAGCAGGAGGGACCCAGAGGGAGAAGTTCTCAGCTGTGCCTCTCTCAGCACAGTGAAGATCATCGAAGACTGGAGACCCACAAGCATTGCACAGCAGCTGCACCAGCAAGCCAAACTCTGTCTCTGTCACTCCGTGGAGTCCTGTTTATACCCTCCACACATCCCGTGTCTTCCCCGTGCCTTGCCTCAGCATGGGTTTTGCCTCAGTACTGGTCTTGCCTCAGCACATACATCCAATCAGCCCGAGTCCACAGAAGTGGCAAGAAACTGCAGCACACCACCAGAGTTTTTGGGTGTATTTCTCTCTATGGGGTCCCAACAAATGCAGCTCAACTATGCAATGTAAGACGGACCAATTCAGGCATGTTGTTAGCAAAGAATTCTTCATCATGTGCCCTTTCACGTGTTTTCTTTACCTGGTCATGCTGTCTCCTGTGTCTGCTTCAGCTAAATGTTCCTCCATGAGTCGGCCTTAGCCTTTCACACCTGTGTCCACTTTAATAAAATGTTCCTTCACATGTTTGCCCCAGCAAAACACCATCCAACCGAATTTCAAAAGAACCCTTAAGTTTCCACTTCAGTCAGGCAAAGGGGCCACTGCAGAGCTGACTCAATATGTAGACGTCAGGTGAGTGCCTGAGGCCAGATGTTAGCTCTGGCTAGATTTAATGTGTTGGTGGGTTGGTTTTTTTTTTTCCCTTTAGAGACCAGATAGTGAGACCTCATTCTCTGGTAATATTGGGTCAAGCGTAAGCCTTAGAGGAGGGTGCTGACTCCTCATTAGTGGTGTCTAATATCTGCCTAGAGTGTTTATCAAAAGAAAGATCTTCTCAAATCCCCAGATAGATGCTTCACAGAGAGTTGGGCCCAGGTCTTCAAATCCTTAGTTACTATAAACAACAAATGGTCTATTTTCACAAGGAATGCCATGTGGCACATTGAGATCCAGAAGGGGCAATTTGAGGATGTCCGGAAGCATCATGAACAAGAGGCAAAAGCTAGACAGAGGAGCCTTGAGGTACACTCAGCTCAGCAGCTTCAGAAGGAGAAAGAAAGCATGGAGAAGTCAGAGAGGAACCGCCTGCTGAGGGCCCGGTAAGCGCCACCCAGACCTGGCCAGTTCCCTCATGTTCTACACTGAGTCTCTCTAGAACCAGCTCACCGTTGTGCCGTGGGCCCTGCAAAGGCTCCATGTTAAGTGCCCACAGTCACCACTGACCTGCAACCATCAGACCCTTCTGCATATCCCTTTCCAGCTGTACTGTTCTCTGGCTCCATCACACATCTGGATACCCCCTTCACCAAACAAGCCTCAGAGTGCTCAGTCCCACTGAGGTGTCTCCTATCTCTGCTTAACCACTGACCCCCAGGGACTTCGGGGCTACTGGACTCTGCTCCCTCACGATGGAGAAGCCCCTCTTCTTATCTCTTTATACCACCGTCTTCACTGGTCTCTTCTATCAGATCCCTGCCCAGCCTGAGTCAACCCCTGTTTTTGGTGACTTCCTCACCCCAGAGCCACCAGCAGCACTTAATATCTGTGACGGGCAAGTATATGTGACACTTATTCCAGTTTCTGCCTGTGTCACTGCAGGAAATCTTTGCACACACAAAAGGAGCTGGGGCTGAGACATCAGAAGCTAGTGGAAGATGCCCAGAAAAACCACAGAATCGCGGTGAAGTTCCTGAAGGCCTCTCTGGGAAGGTGGGTTTTCGCCTTAACTCTTTCTTCTGTCAATGCCCTTGAGGAATACAGGAATGTGGGTTCCTAGATTTCACTTTGAAATCCTCTAATTCATTACCTAATCATCAGAAACAAATATATCTGCAGTTTTATTTTGAGGAGCTATTTGTACTTGCAAGAGGAATATGAGACACCATGAAGCCCTAGAGTGTAGAGAACATCCCAGCCATGGGTCCCACAGGCACAGCCCTGACAGAGAGCCTATCCATGCACCTCCCCAGCCACGGGTCCCACAGACACAGCCCTGACAGAGAGCCTATCCATGCACCTTCACACGGTCAGCTTTTATTGTTTCCCTGGTAGAGGTAACTGGCATCTAAGGCTCCTATATCTCTGTAATTGCCAGCATTGCCTGCATACATCCCTATTGAAAGTGCACATTATAAAACCAAAAAAAAAAAAAAAGAAAGAAAGAAAGAAAGTGCACATTACACCAGGCATAGTGGCACACACCTTCAATTCCAGCACTCAGGAGGCAGAGGCAGGCTGATCCCTGAGTCTGAGGCCAACCTGGTCTACATAGCGAATTCCAGAACAGCCAGGGTTGCATAGAGAAACCCTGTCATAAAGCAAACAGACAAACAAAAATAAAAAAACAAATAAAATGCACCTTACTGCAGAGTGCGTGAGCAAGAGCAGAAGGAAGAGATGGAGTCCCGTGAGCACATGCAGCGGCGCATGGACGCTGTGCTGGCCCTGAAGAACAACATCACCGCCAGTCGGGTAGGCGGGGCCTCACCTCAGGCTCCATGGGCCCCACAGCAGCCTCACTGGCACATCTAACCAACTGGCTACCCCCTGGATCCTGCTCTAGGGAGCCAGAATTCTTCTATCCTTTAGCTTCTGCCATGAGCCAACCAGCCTGCTCAGCCTAAAGGTTGGCCATGCCTCCACCACAGGCTTCCTACCTGGACTGCAAACAGGTAGCATGGTCCAGCAGAAAGAGAACAACTTAGCGCTGTTCTGACAGGGCCTCATCTCAGTGGAACAGCAGTCACAGAGCCCAGGGCAGTGGGAGGGCCAGCAGGGCTCAGACCTGGGTTAGGGAAGAGTGGGTCACATCATGAAGACTCACAGGCATGGGAACCAAAAGGAGAGAGCCAACATGCACCCTGCTGCACAGACTCAATATGCTCACTGCTGCACAGAATCAACATGCACCCCGCTGTAAAGTCAACATGTACACCACTGCACAGAGTCAACATGCACCCCGCTGCAGAGTCAACATGTATACCACTGCACAGAGTCAACATGCACACCACTGCACAGAGTCAACCTGCTCACTGCTGCAGAGTCAACATGCAACCCGCTGCAGAGTCAACATGTTCACTGCTGCAGAGTCAACATGCACCTCGCTGCAGAGTCAACATGCTCACTGCTGCAGAGTCAACATGCACCTCGCTCCAGAGTCAGCATGTATAACACTGCACAGAGTCAACATGCACCCCACCGCACAGAGTCAACATGCACCTCGCTGCAGAGTCAACATGCACCCCACTGCAGAATCAACATGCTCACTGCTGCAGAGTCAACATGCACCCCACTGCAGAGTCAACATGCACACCACTGCACAGAGTCAACATGCACCCCGCTGCAGAGTCAATATGCACACCACTGCACAGAGTCAACATGCTCACTGCTGCAGAGTCAACATACACCTCGCTCCAGAGTCAACATGCACACCACTGCACAGAGCCAACATGCACACCACTGCAGAGTCAACATGCATACAGCTGCACAGAATTCTAGACCCAGAGGGCCCAGGGCTGTGTATTAAGTAAGAAACACGTGGAAAATTATGGGTGTTTGAAAACTGCCTACCATGGGACCCACGTTTCAGCATTGATTTAAAGACATCCATTCAAAGAGAATATCTGAATATGAGTTTACGCAAGTTGTGTGTGCGTGTGCGTGCGTGTGCGTGTGCCTGTGTGTGTGTGCGTGTGCGTGTGCATGTGCGTGTGTGTGTGTGTGTGTGTGTGTGTGTGTGTACATGGGTATATGATGACTGTGACTTTAGAGTTCCCTATTTCCAGGAAACACTAAAGAAGTTCCAAGCATGGGGCCAGAACAGGACAGAGCTGGCTAAGCAGAAGGCCCTTACAGAGAAAGAAGTGATCCTGTCCCAAGGTGGAGATGCGTTCAAGTACCTTTTCCATCAGCGCAGGCACCAGGAACTGGAAGCCCAGAAGCGGTGAGAGCTGAGAAACACCTGACTGGGAAGTAGGCACAGAGAGAGCTGGAAGGCTCAGCACGCATCACCTGAAAGTAACAAGGCTCATTCCTGCCCAGACGTTTCCCGGAAAGCAGATGTGGGTTGTGGGAGAGGACTGCAGCACCCCATCCCAACCCCCAACCCCAAGAAAAGTCTCCAGGGAGTTCTGCCAGTTGGGGGCTTTATGTAGAGGCTCTTAGTGGGGATAGGACACATCTTTCCTCATTTCTTCTCTTGGCTTTCTGAACTCCTGTGGCCACCTTCTCACTGGGGGATGCTTGGGGCTCATGGGATGGGATCACTCTTCTGCTTCATTCTCTGGTCTCCCACAGAGTTTCCAAAGGGGCCTCCCTCACCTGGACTTTTCCACCTCACACACAAGCTTTTCGGTGTCTCTGCCTAAAGCTGTCTCATTCTGAAGCACCAAGCCCTTTCTCCCAAGTCCCTGTTTCCTGCTGGTCACTGCATAGGATCTGCTTGGATATTGCCTGCTAGCTTTCTTGCTGCAGGGCATCCTCCTCTTCATAGTGTCTCACAAATATGCAACACACACACACACACACACACACACACACACACACACACACACACACACACACACACACCCTACAGTTGCCACTAGTGTTTTGATGTGTCCTGTCAGTCTGCCCATGTGTGTTTGGTATAGATCGGTTCCCTGGGTGGTGCCTCCCAGGGATGGCTATACAGAATCAGAGACTGAGTGAGAGGTCACCAAACCCTCATGTTGCCCTTGCTTTTTGTATCACCGAGGACCCCTCAGCAGCCAGTCTAGAAACTAGGGTGGGGAGGCTCATGAGGGCCAGGGTTTGCTGTAGAGACTTGTACACTGGGCTGAGTGAGGCACTTCCAAACTGACAGGTCAAGTGCAGAGCTAGACAGGGCAGGGAGGGTTAAGGTGAAGTGAGAGTTCAAGTCACACCTCCAGCCACCTTGCTCTTATGAGGTTTATCTGTTCCAATGTCCACGGAGCTTGGAACTTGCCTAAGACAGGGTATCCTTACACCAGAGCCCTCCTAGGCTGTACCTGAGCTCTTGGGAAGGACCAGAGATCTAAGAGGAGTTCCTTACCTAACCCTAGTAGCCACTGGGTGCCCAGCTTGCAGGTGTTGCACTGGCTCTTAACTGAGAAGCACCTCCCACAGGGCTTTTGAAGAGGAGCAGAAACTCCGGAAGCAGGAGATTATAAATCGGATTTTGAAAGAGGAAGCCGAGGAAGAACAAAGGAAAAGGAGACAGCATCAGCCCTCTAAAGCCAAAGTTCAAAGGACTCTGAGAGACAAGACCTGGAAGTACATCTCTGACTTTTGTGAAGGGAAGACTGCACTGACCACCACTTACCGGCAGGTAAGTAAGGAAGCTGCCTCTTCAAGCTGAGGTCAGGCTAGACAGTGCAGGTGGGAGGGCCGAGGGCTCAGCGGGGGAGGGGGGGGCTGGCTCAGGTCCCCAGGACCATGGCTCTGTGAGGCCCACCAGGATCCTCTTCTCTCTCATGTAAGTTCCCCATATTGGCCAGTGGTACTACTGCAGCCCTACAGAGCCCTACAGTCCCTCCTCCATCCCTACATACAATGTGGAGACAGCCTCATGTGAAGACATGTGTGTAGCCAGTCCATACACATGGTATCACACACACCACTGCCAGGCATTCCTAGTGTCTCCCTGAAAGATGGATGTTGTACTCACTGCCTGTGAGGTCAACATCCTGAGCTGGGGAGATTTGTTTCCACCTTTCCTCTCCTGGAGGGTATAGTGTAAGGACATTGGATGTCCCTTAACCCAGCACCTTGCACCCTACATCAGCCCTGGTCCCTGGCTGTCTGGTCCTTGGCCTCTGGAGCATTTCCTGTGTGTTTCAGTGATGCAGCACAGGCTGTTTTCTGTTTCTTGTCTCTCCTGTCAGGTGGAGCCTCTGCCTCCCAGCCACTTCCACAGTGGAACCTATCAGGTCCTTTGCAAATGTCCTCCTTGGGGGCACACTCTACGTACTTCCAGCAGCCTCTGTTCTGAGCGGCCTTCCCTGCCACCCCTAAGTCACGGTTCTAATGCCCCTGTCCCACAGCTTTAATCTACTGTGCTGGGAACACCTCCCAGGGTTCACAGTGATCACCTTTCCTCCAGGAGGGATAGCCCTGGTTTCCCAGAGCAGTCAAACGAGTCCTGATCCACCAAGCAGCTCCAACAAAGCCAGGACAGCCGTCCTTTCTGAGTTTTCACAGGCCTTTTTCTGGGGTTGGTGTGCCATCTGTCACGAAAATTCACCACGTTGAGCATGGCTGCCAGAGCAGTAGAGAAAATCACAAGTGTCCACAACTTACACTATTTTCCCATAAACAAGACTTTGCAGTGGCCTCTGCTGAACACTATAGCAAGGCATTTGGTAATCCAGAGGCATGTGTGTTGTATTTTAAATGGAAAAGTTACAAGGACTTATGAGTATACCATTGTCTCTGTAAAGACCAAAAGAACTGGAAGAACTGTGTGAGGTTGTCAGGCCAAGTCCCCAGCAGGCGTCCACAGGGGTTGTTTCTACTGTCAGGTTCCATAGTCTCCAGTCTGTGATACACATGTGCTATCTTACTCGGCTGCACACGTTCATTCTGTAATGTGTGTGTCTTACTGCATTGCTCTTCTGCTGGCAGGACAGTGAGCCATTATTACAACCCAAGTCTTTGCAAATACTGAAAGCCATCTCCAGTGAGTCTGTGCAGGTGGAAATGGCAACCGTCAGTACAGAGGACGAGGTACTGGCTGAACCAACTATCCCAGGGCTTTGGAGCAAAGAGTCATCCCAGTCCTACCAGGTAACAGCTTTCCTCCGTCAGGTCCTTGACAGGAAGTCACCCTGAGCCACACTGAGATTCCAGACTCCCAGATGTAATTGCCCATCTTCATGCCCCGTTCTGTACCTGCCACTGCCTCCTCCAGACTCTGGGTCCTTCTCCCCTTTCCATAATCTCTAAGAGAAGTGGCCTGTGTCAGGCAGTGGTGGCACATGCCTCTAATAGAGGCAGCAGCAGGCAGATCTCTGAGTTCAAGGCCAACCTGGTCTACAGAGTTCTAGTACACAGAGAAACCCCATCTCATAAAACCAAGACAGAGAGAGAGAGAGGAGAGAGAGAGAGAGAGAGAGAGAGAGAGAGAGAGAGAGAGAGAGAGAGAGAGAACACTGGGATGTGTGTGATGATCCCACACTCCTAGCCCCTCCTTACTGGGGCTCAGGGCTCAGCCACACACTGCTGCACATAGCCTGGAGCAACAGAGGTGCTGGAAAGCTCAAAAAAACCTGGCTTGCATCACTCTGCTTACTACCGAGAAAACACTCCTTTCTAAAAAGCATTTTATTTTTAATGTGTGTGTGTGTGTGTGTGTGTGTGTGTGTGTGTGTGTGTGTGTGTACCCACAGGCACTCAAGGAGAACAGAGGTGTCAGATGTCTTGTAGCTAGATCACAGGTAGTTGTAAGCTGCCAGATATAGATGCTGGGAATCAAATTAGGGTTTTCTGGAAGAGCAGTTATGCTGTCTTAGCTGCTGAGCCATCTCTCTGGTCCAAGAAAACTTACTTCTATAAAACCCATGAGTTCAAACTTGCTTTAATGGCTTTTTTCAAGAAACACGCCTCCCACAGAATGCTGGTTCTCTGGATTACAGTTTACAAGAGGTGCAGGCTTGTATACAGCTTCATCCCCAAGCAGAATCCTCTCAGCTTCTGTAAACATTAGTTAACATCACTACCAGAACAAAGAGATTTGGTTCTCCTACTTCTAGGGAAGAAGTGAAGAAGGCAGGCACCAGGCGCTCTCCACCCTGGAGAGTCAGGGAGAAATCCAACCAGTGACTGGAATGCCCAAGGTCTCAGGCAGATTTCACACAGATGTCAAAAGGAACATTTTAGGCCCATCTTGAATCCACTTTTTTCTGATTGCTAGCATTAGTTAGTGAGATTGTATCCTGCAGAATTCCCCAGAAGTCTTCCTTTGCCCTGACTCAACAATCTAGAACAGTCATTTCTGCTGCTGCTTCCCAGAGAGTCTTACATTCTGCTTTTTCTCCCTTTGGCCCTTCTCTCTTTCCGTCTTTTCCTCTCTGTCTCTCGCCCTCTGTGTGTGTGTCTCTCTGTCTTTGTCACTCTGTCTCTGTCTATATCTGTCTCTGTCACTCTCTGCTTCCCTGTGCCTCTCTCTGTCTCTGTGTAACTTTGTCTCTGTGTGTCTCTGCCTCTCTGTGCCTCTCTTTGTCTATGTGTGTCTCTTTTTGTCTCCGTCTGTGTCTCTATCTCTGTATCTCTCTCTGTCTTTATCTCTGTGTGTCTCTCTGTCTCTGTCTCTCTGTTGCTGTCTCTGTGTGTCTTTTTCTATGTCTGTCTCTCTGTTTCTGTCTCTGTGTGTCTCTCTCTGTCTCTGTATGTGTTTCTGCCTCTCTTTGCCTCTCTGTGTGTCTCTCTGTCTCTGTCTTTCTCTACCTCTGTATCTCTCTGTGTGTCTCTCTCTGTCTCTGTGTGTGTTTCTGCCTCTCTTTGCCTCTCTGTGTGTCTCTCTGTCTCTGTCTCTCTATTCTGTCTCTCTGCCTCTCTGTGTCTCTTTTTTTTTTTTTTTAAAGATTTATTTATTTATATATAAGTACACTGTAGCTGTCTTCACCCCAGCAGAGGGCATCAGATCTCATTATGGATGGTTGTGAGCCACATGTGGTTGCTGGGATTTGAACTCAGGACCTTCAGAAGAGCAGTCAGTGCTCTTACCCGCTGAGCCATCTCTCCAGCCCGTCTCTGTGGCTCTCAAGCTGGGACTCTTCAGAGCAGTGTCCTGGGTGCAAGCCCTTCCTTCCTCGCCAGGTTAGATCCTGTACTTTGTTCACTATGAGGCTTTGAGCAAGCATGAATTTCTGTCTCTTTGAACCAAAGGTGCCCAAGGAGGGCATGGAACGAAAACCTGTGGGTGGAAGTAAGATGGAGAAGGATATCCTGGCTCGGACTATGGAGCGGCTGCGCAATGGGCTGGTCCAAAAGCAGGTGGTATCTGGGCGAGAGTTCAAGGGTCGCCCATTCAACAGCAAGCCTGAGGTCATCCACTTCAAGGTGAGCCTTGAGGGGTGGACAGGAAAGCAAGCCTGTTGTCACCCTCCTGCCTCTGAGGCTTTCTGTTTTGACCATGGGGGAAAAGTCTTCAGCTCTGGGGCTGGTGTGCAGGGCTGAGTTGACAGTCTAAGGAACAGGAAGCACCTGGGCACTCCTTCATAGAGGCTTGAACTTCTGAGAAGGAAAATAACAGGATAATTTCCTGTTAGGCCCCTTTTGCTTGGCAAATTCCACCTTCTCATGAGGTGGCCCCAAGGACCCAGCACCCACTACCGGCTGGCTAGTATTAGCATTTCAGAAGGGCAGTCTAAGATATGCAGCCTGTGCTTCTGTTCTCTCTCCCACCCAACCAGTCTCCCCACAAAACTCATATCCTGCTGAGGAGAAAGTTCTCATGAAGTAGGCCCTTCCCTGTCTTTCTCAGACCTCAAGGTGGGCATCACCACCCAAGAGAAACCTTTTCTACCTCAGGATCCTTAACCTCTCCTGAGTCAGCACCAGGGTAGACCTCCTCTTCCTGTGACCATTTCTTGAATCCTTCTGGAGGGCTTGGAGTCATCACATCCCCCCCCCCTTTCTCCAGGACTTTGATATTGGCAAAGTGTACAAGAAGAAAATCACATTGATAAATGCTACTTATACAATCAACTATTGCAAGCTGGTGGGTGTGGAGGAGAACCTGAAGGACTTCATCCATATTGAGTAAGTCTTTCAGAGTCTGGGCATAGGAGCATGAGCCAACTTGCCTTAAAGAACTGGAGAGGTCACGAAGACCAGCCCAGTTCCCCTGAACACATGACCAAGCTTTCAGACGGGCTCCTAAGTCTTCTAACACTTTCACCGTGCTGTGTTTAGCCACGTAGGAGAGTCCCTGTTGGCAACTGGCATGCTCTCTCACTATGAAGATTTCAAGACTGCTTTTCTGAACCATAATTTACTTTTTTCTCTTTGTGCTAGTGTTTCAATTTTCTCCTTCTCGGACTCTTCTGGTGGACACGCTGTCACTTCTTTGCTGGCTTTTTAGGTGTGTGTCTTGTGGTTCCCTTTGATGCTTGCTGCTTCTCCATCCCACACTGCCTCTCCCCCCTCTCTCTCTGTTGTTTTTGAAACAGGGTCTTGCTCTGTAGCTGACTTTGTACTCATCATGTAATCCAGGCTGCTCTCAAACCTGCAATCCTCCTGCCTCAGTTCCCAAATAGCTGACACTACAGGTGTTTCACTGTATCCAGCTTGTAGACAGGTCAGTTCATAGCTCAGGCCACCTACACCTGTTAGTGTGTGATATGCAATTTCTAAAATGGGGACTCCTCTGCTCAGGGTGGAAAAATATCTTACCTGCTTGAGGTATTTGTCATCTCAGAGGTTTACTGCCTCCATCTGCTAACCTTGGCCTAGCCCTGGAAGCTTCTAGCCTCCATAGAGTCTTATCTAGGCCTAGAATGGTTTTAGCCTGAGACTTTCTGCTGAATAAGCTCACCCTTTCTAGCTCTTTCTGAACTCTGGCTGGCTGGTCAACTCTGCTGTTTTGGCACAAACTCCTCTCCATGCTGACTGATTCAAACTGGCTTCTTTCAGCTTCTGACTGAATTGCTCTGCTTGGCCTCATACTAACTTTGGCAATATTTTCTAATCTTTTGGCTCCTTCTGATTCTCTGACTTGTTCTATCTTCAACTGTGTCTAGCTCTCTCTCTCTCTCTCTCTCTCTCTCTCTCTCTCTCTCTCTCTCTCTGCAACCTGTCTCTGTACAACTATCCATCTCGCCTCCTCTCTCTCTGCACTGCTATCTCTTAAGTAGTCTGTCTTTCTCTCTGTTCAGGTGAGAGTTGGGAAGATCCTATTCTGTCAAATCTTTCTCTGATTCATCACTTTGTCTGCCTCTCAAATGGACATCACTTTCAAACATGGGTACTTCCTTCTACAAACTAATTTTACCTTCATTGTTTGGGATTAAAGTTGTGCACTAACGGTGAGTCTGTATTCCAGCCAGAGTAGCCATGTTACTGGATTAAAGTCCCTCTACACCAGAGCTCCCTATCTTCTCTCCTGCAGGATGTCTTCATAGAGCTGCTCCTGGGGGACTACATTACTGTATCATTTCTCCATGGGCAGTACTGGCTGACAGAGCTCTGATAGGTACTTCCCACCTGAGAGGTGCTGTCCTTCTGGGAACTGAGTGGAAGTGGCCAGTAGGATCTTTGGTTCTCTGCTCCCTCTTTCTGACAACTTGCAGAATCTTCTAGCTATTGCTAAAAAAATGTTTATTTCACCATGTTCATTTGAGACCTGAGAGCTTCTCTGTCTTTTAGCATGATGAGTCACTTGCTTCTGTTAGCCTATATGGTTTCTGAAGAGTATATTGAAGACCCGGGTTAGGTGGTCACCATTACCTCAGCTACCACAAAGCCCTCCTTCCCAGGCCTGGATTAAAGATTCTCTCCATGTCTGTCTTCTGATTTCTTTTGCTGTTTTAGCTGTGTCTGTCTAGAGTGTTCCTCAGTTTTCCCTGGCTACATTGAGATCCCTGGCCCTGTGTCCTGGAGCCCCTACTGCAGCATGCCTGAGTCACTTGATTCTCTTTAGACTCACTGTACAGCTTGGATCTGAGGTTCATATCTCTGAGCAGCTCTAGAATGTCTTATGCCCAGCCCACAAATATCGTCTGCCCCGTTCATCACCTCTGCCATGCCTCTCTCTGCCCTGTTCCTCCCATGTGCAGCCTTCCTATTCTAGCCTCCCTGTCCTCACGGCACCTGCTCCCCACTCTCTGCCTATTCAGGGAGTGCGTGCGATACCCCCAGCTTACTGGTCTTTTCAGCTGTGTCTAGCTGGCTGCAGAAACTGCTGACTGTGTCTTGTTTCAGTGCTTTCTCATTTCTAAAAATTCCTAGTTCCTTTTCAGATGAGCTGGCATTTCTTAACAGGGTCCTTTTCTTTCCTCCTGCCCATAACTCTCTCTCTTCATGGCTTTGCTGTTTTATCACATGCCTTTTAGAAGCTCCACTCGATCATGCAATAGTGCCCATAGTTTATTGTATACGTTCTTAAGAGTTTGACCCTGCTTCTCAGGGAGCTGGTTCATGAACACCCCACATGTACATAGCCTTGGATTCTTACCGCTTAGTCTCTAGGGTGAGAGCCCCAGGGACCTTCCATCTCTGCCTCCCCAGTGCTGTGATTATAGCACATATCACCACACCTGGCTTTTTTTCTAGAGTCCTGGGAATTGAACTATGGTCCTCATGCTTGCATAGCAAGCAGTTTATTGACTAAGATATTTCTCCAGTGCCCAGAGACACATTTTTATATTAAGTTTTTGTGTATTTCCAAGCCAAGAAAATTATGTAAAATCCAACATTGTAAAAATATGCCTGATATTAGGAATTTTGTAGGAAGACCCTCTTGCTCACCCAGTATTCGGATCAATAGACCGGTTCCCATCTCCTTTCCAGCAGTTGGGGCTGTTTTTCTGGACGGCTTGACTTACAGCCCTTCCCCTCATGTTGCTGTTAGAACTCAACGTCCTTGGTTCAAGGCCTGGTGTGTGTCCCCAGGGTAGCCACAGCCCACAGCTCCATCCTTCTGGAGTTTACTTTTGGGAATGTGCCTCACTCGGTATGCTGGCTCCCTCACTGGACAGATATCTGAGGATTGCCTGAGTCTCCTAGTGCATCCAGGCAGAGGCGTTGTCTCTGCTCAGGTTTCTACTGCTGGGGTAAAACATCATGTCCAAGAGCAAGTTGGGGAGGAAAAGCTTTATTTGGCTTACACTTCCACATCACCATCCATCACCAAAGGAAATCAGGACAAGAACTCAAACAGGGGAGGAACCTGAAGGCACAAGCTGCTGCAGAGGCCATGGTGGAGTGCTGCTTCCTGGCTTTGCTCAGCCTGCTTTCTTACAGAACCTAGAATCATCAGCCCAGGAGTGGCCTCACCCACAACAGGCTAAGGCCCTCCCACATCCATCACTAACTAATAAAATGTTATACAGGCTTGCTTGTAGCCGGCTCTTATGGAGGCATTTTCTCAATTGAGGTTTTCTATCTCTCAAATAAGTCTACCCTGTGTTAATTTGACATAAATCTAGCCAGCACAGGTGGAGTATCTGGAACAGAAAGAGAAAAGAGCCTCCAAAAAGGTCTAGCTGAGTATGTAGTGAGCATCCACTTTCCACAGTGACCTAACTACCCATGTGCTGTGAACCCCTGTTTCTGCAGCTTTGATCCCCCTGGTCCCATGTCAGCTGGCATGTCCTGTGAAGTCCTTGTCACCTTCAAACCTATGGTAAGTCAAAGGTCATATAGGGTGCTGGTTTTTTCTAGCATAAGGACAATACAATTCAGCATCATTCTGCAATGCTAGTGGAATAAAGCTTGCAGAGAGATTTGATCTGACTCGGCAGGCTGTGACATATGTTTCTTCAGGACTTGCTTATGTGGAGAACTTTGGGACTCTTACCCTGGGGGTCCACTAGACAAGTAGCAGGCAGGTCCAGGCATGGTTATACAGATGCTGCCTGGGTAACTGTGACATTGTAGATATCATAGATGTGGTGACTGGGATTGCTTTGTTTTTTAGATAAATAAAGATCTGGAAGGAAATGTCTCATTTTTGGCTCAGACGGGCGGCTTTTCTGTTCCACTGAAATGTTCAACGAAAAAATGTTCTGTAAGTTTCAATTCCCTGAATCTCTCTCCAGGGTGAGCGCCTTGGAGTACTGAGGACATAAGGCCAGAGCTCCACCACAGAAGCATCCTCTACCTCTACCTCTAAATAGGGCCTCACTATTCATCTCTGGCTGTCCTTGAACTCACTGTATAAACCAGGCTGGCCTCAAACTCAGAAATCCACCTGCCTCTGCCTCCCAAGTGCTGGCATTAAAGATGTACACCACCACTACTGGCTTCCAGATATTTTTATTGTGAGTAAAATTTCAAACCTAATGAAGAACAGAGTCATGTGTTGAATTTCCATATGCTCACTGTCTACATCGGAGCGTTTTCAACACTGCCACGTTGGCGTCATCTATACACAACTTACTGTTGTAGGACCACTTCATAGGAAATTACCAACATCAGACTCAATGCCCTTACTAAACACAGAGCCCACCATACCATCGTGTCTTTCCAGTGGTGCTGCACAGCACGCAGACTCAGTGTTTGTGACAGACTGCAGCATGGCTTTAGCCCCACACAGGCTTATGAGCCTGTCACAGGTTTACTGTGATCTGACTAATGTGGGCTGAGCAGGGTGGGGGGCTCTGCCTTGGCATCTCACCGTGGCCTTCTGACCATAACTTCTAGCCTCTATCTAGTGTGAAGTTCTCATGGAAAATGACTGGACATGTAGAGATCAAAGCCAGCAGTACCAGCGAATGTCTTCCTTCACTAACCACACATCTCCCAGTGATTTATTGGCCAACCCAAGGCACACATACCAGTGGGGCAAAGAGAGGGTTTCTCCGGTGTGATAGATGGAACAAAGAAGGGGGGAGAGCTAAGAGTCTGCGTCACACCAGCAGGACTAACGCAGCTCCTGATTGTCACAGATACTCAAGCCATAGCCAAAGCATCCACTGTCCCCAAACTGCCCCTTACAGAGCAGTTACTTCTGATGTATTGAGATTACATTTGATTTTTTTTTTTTTTACCTAGAATAGCAGCCCCCTTTCTAGTTCTGGGTCATAAAGCCTTACTCAGTCAGCTCTCTAGAACATTGTGCGTTTGTGTGACTGCCCCCTGTTATCTCAGTCACTGTGTCCCCGCTGTCCCCTGTGTTCGTTTAAATCAGATACTAGGTCAAATTAGATTTAAAAACTATTTTATTTTTAAGGAAAGAAGGATTTATTCTGGCTCCTGGTCTGAGGATATGGTCCCTAATATTAGGGAAACCGTGGCTGCGGGAGTCTGAGGCAATTGGTCACATTGTGTCCTGGGTCAGGAAGCAGAGAATGATGAAGTCTAGTTAAGGTCAATTTATCCTTTGCTAAAAGACAGCTTTGGTTAAAAGTACTCACTTGCTGCTCTCACAGACATTCCTAGCACCCACATGGTGGTTCACAACCATCTGTAAGTCCAGTTCCAGGGGATACTATGCCTTCCCCTGAGCTCCTCAGGCATGCGAATGCATACACACACACAGGAAATACATTCGTGAATAAAATAAAACAGAAGTAGTTATAAAAAATGGCTTTTACTGAGTTTGATTTTTGACACTTTCCTACATGTTTGGAGTACAATGTGATTACTTTAAGTCCCTCCCACCTTTAATTCTCTCTCCTCTGTATAAGTAGGAACCATTTTTAGGAAGCTGGTGCTCTGTTGCACCATGAGTCCCACATTCCCTCACACTGTGTGCCAAGTTCCTGTCACAGACACTGAGACCCACCTATACAAGAGGAGCTCTCAGGGCAGATCTAGGGTGGGCTGCAAAAATAGTCAGAGATCTGTCTTGAGTGGGGAAAATGACAGCCCTTGCCAGTTATCTGTAGCAGGCACAGGTGGCCTCGCCTCTCTGGCCTGAATCTGAACTACTCTGTTTTATACTTTGGTCTGCTTGTTTTAGTGGCCCATTGTCACATCTCTGGAGAAAGGCGCTGCAGGTGGAGCCCTGGCTTTAGATTCAGTGGCCCAAAACAGCCTCGTGAGAGATGGCCATTTGTGGAACCATAGTGACGCCCAGGCATGGCACTCTTAGCTTGAGCACAGTCTGTGGCCTATAGCCCATGGAGGCCATGAGACACAGTCCAACTCTGAAAACTAGCACTTTCCAGGCCCTGTATCTGCCGCTCAGCTTACCTCAGCCAGGAGTGACAGCTGTTAGCCACCATGGCTTACACTTGTGTTCTTTGACAGCTGTCCCTTGACAAGGAGCTCATTGAGTTTGGGAGCTACGTGGTGGGTGAGACCACATCCCGGGTCATCACATTGACCAATGTCGGAGGCCTGGGCACCAAATTCAAGTTTCTCCTCGATTCTGAGTTCTGTGAGATGGATGAGCCCCAGCCCATCATGAAAATAGTGAGTGTTCTGTCAGCTTCTGACCAGCAGCCATGGTTACCATGGGTGTCTGCGGTTCTGCTTTTATCCAAGGACAGGGTGGGAAGCCTCCCAGCCACATGTGCACCCTCACATGTATCCCAGTCATGCGTACAACCTTGCAACGTACAAAAACAGGATGTGTACGACCTCACGTGTATAAAAATGGGTGAGCAGATAAGGCTGTCAGCAAGTGGGTGACGGGGGAGAGGGAGAGGAAAATGTCAAGATAGCCTCAAGCCAGTGAGAGAAAAATGTCTGGCTCCAGTGAGGACACGCATGCAGTCTGGCTTCAGGGACCACACGGCTGCAGAATGGGGGTTTCCTTGACACATGTGGTATACATTGACCAGGAGCACTGGGAGTCCCACCAGAATCTAATCAGACAGCTCCATGAGAGACCATGGCCATCTTCCCAAGGCATGAAAAGAACCCTTTGCCTTTTTCCAAGAAGACGGTGCAGGGGCCATAGTAAATGGTAACAGCCAGATGGGGGGTGGAGGGGGAGGCTGGGTACCAGGCTTGCTTTGGGCAGGGAGATGAGTTGCTCAGGAGGCTCCTGGGCATCTAGAAGCTCTGCCTCCAACCACCTGTGGAGAAAGGATAGTCAGCTCAACCCAGGCAAGAGCAGAGCCAGTCTCTGGACAAATGACCAAGTAGAGTGTAAAGAGGGTAGATTCAGCTGCTCACAGGTGGGGGCTATGATGGAACATGGATGCTGATGGCAGGAAGGAGCCAGCTTGGCCAAGATAAAATAGTCATTCTTAGCCTAGGCAAGCTGATGCAGTGGCCTAAGGACCCAGGATAGACAGAATGAAAGCCATAGACACACGGGGCCAGGAGCCCCGGGAACAGATACATTGTGTCTTCTCCTGGGACAAGGGTATCTGCAAAGTTGAATGGGCACTGAAGACATTAACCTTCCTTTTAGAGCAGCCTCTTCACCTGTGAGGACAAATGTATATATGACAAGATCATTAACAGTATCTCTGAGCAACAGCTTGAAGTCAATGAGTCCTCCCCAGTGGACCTCCAGAGCCTAAAAGAGTCAGAGAAGCAGCTGGATGGTAAGGGCTGGAAGACTCCTTAGTGCATTTTCTTGTAAGTAAGAGGCACCTACCTCAAACTTCCCACATTGACTCCTGAGCCAGCCAGGACACTTGGCCTCAGATGCATACTGAATAGGCAATGAAGAGGGCTGGCATGGACACAAGGGCCTCCCAAAGGTAAGCCATCCTGGAGCCATTCTTTACACAGTATCTCAGGTCAACCAGAAAGGCCAGAGAGCCAGAGTCTCAACTAAAGACCAACAGGCCTAGGACCCGAGCAGTGCTGAGGGTCAAAGTGCAGAGTTTTCTCGGGGCTTCAGTTACGAGACAGTAAATATAAAAAGTACTCAGATGCTGGGCAGTGGTGGCACACGCCTTTAATCCCAGCACTTGGGAGGCAGAGGCAGGCAGATTTCTGAGTTTGAGGCCAGCCTGGTCTACAGAGTGAGTTCCAGGACAGCTACACAGAGAAACCCTGTCTCGAAAAAAAAGAAAAGAAAAGAAAAAAAAAGTACTCAGACGTTCAAATAGGCACTAGGTGCAGTGTGCATTGAAATTCTATTTGTGTTGAAACTTAACAACATCAACAGAAGCCCCAGCTTCAGACAGCCAGGCTGGTCACATGGTCTGCAGGTTTGAGGGCTTTGAAGGCCCCATCTATGGTCCCTGCTGGTGCTGGTGTTTATCATGGCAACCAGGCTCTGAGGAGGGTTCTGGTTCACACTGCACAGAAGTATTGATGATACACAGGGGCAGTTTTTAAAACTAAACAATTCCTGTGCTAAGTGGAAAAACAAGTACCTTGTCAAGGCACTGGTCCTTAGTGTAATGCAGCCTGCTGGCCGCCCTGTGACCCTGTGACCCTGTGACCCTGCCTGGTGCCCTGACCTGTCTCATCATTTACCCATTTTCTTTCTTTCTTTGTTTCTTTCTTTCCTTTCTGTCTTTCTTTCCTCCCTCCCTCCCTCCCTCCCTTCCTTCTTATTTTGTTTTGTTGGGTTTTTTTTTTATTTTTATTTTTCAAAACAGGTTTCTCTTCGTAGCCCTGGCTATCCTGGAGCTCACACTGTAGACCAGGCTAGCCTTGAACTCAGAGATCTACCTGCCGATGTCTCCCGAGTGCTGGGACTAAAGTTGTGTACCATCACCGCCTGGCTATAGTTTTTATTTTAGGATTTCCAAACTTGCCATTTTGTTTTGGCTGTGTGTGTGTTCTCTCTGAGCTATCCTCCCTGTGCCAGTGTCACACAACTATGACACATAGAACTTACAGTTAAGTCAGTAGTCTATTTCGAATTTTTAAAAAGTTGTGTTGAGGAGTTCCTCTCGGTTTACCGTAGTCCAAACTCCTCTCATTTTGAGGGCTTGCCCCTTAAGCCTCAGAGCCACAAGCACTTAAAACCAGCAGATCAATCACTCTTAGCTTATCCTGTCTCTACCCTGCACTGGCACGCATTCTCTCCCTGTGAGGCTGAAGCTGAGTTACTTCTCTGCTGTATTCTGTGTTCGACGACCCTGCCGTTGCATACTTTCTTCTTACATGCCTTTACTGGGTTCTTTTTATCATTCTCATCAGCAGGAAATGATTGTGTGAGGGTTTCCCTGCCATCTCTCTGTTCTTACATGGATATAACTCTCCTGCCCAGGAGGAAGCAAGTCCTCAACCTTACCTGGATCAGCAAAAGGTGTCAAACAAGTAGAGGACTGGATAGAGGATGTACTTTCCTTTGTGGAAACTGGCTGCAGCAGGTTGGAACACAGGGTGGGACGTCAATGAAGAGGCAGGTGAATCCTCAGCACTGGCTCATTCGAGTTAGCTTTTGTATGTGGCACTAAGCAGGGACTGAGTCTCAGTCTCTGTAAGGATAGCCTCTTGTTCTCGAAACTTTTACTGAAATATATGTTTGGTCTGGGCAGAGGTGGCAAACACTTTTAATCCTAGCATTCAGGAGGCAAAGGCACATGGATCTCTGAGTTTGAGGCCAGCCTGGTCAACAAGGCAAGTTTCAGGACAGGCAGGGTTACACAGAGAGACCCTGTCTCAAAAACAACAACAACAACAACAACAACAACAACAACAACAACAAGAGAGAGCTGTTTGGATGGATGGGTTACTTATGCTGGTAATGTATTGCCCATCTAAGCAGGAATGTACTTTGGGCTCTCTTTTCTGACCAGCTGATCAATTTATCTTATACTAATATACTTTCTTGGTTATCATGAACTTAGACTAAGTCTTGAAACCAGGAAGTGCCTGTTACCCAAGTTTGTTTTTTCAAAGTAGTTGCTTTGCATTGTGTTGGTTCCTTGCATTACTGGATACATTTTAGAATCAGTTTTTCTTTTTCTTTTTCTTTTTCTTTTTTTTTTTTTTTTTTTTTTGGTTTTTCAAGACAGGGTTTCTCTGTGTAGCCCTGGCTGTCCTGAAACTCACTCTGTAGACCAGGCTGGCCTCGAACTCAGAAATCCACCTGCCCCTGCCTCCCGAGTGCTGGGATTAAAGGCATGCGCCACCACTGCCCAGCTTAGAATCAGTTTCTTGGTTTACACACAGACACACACAGACACACAGACACACAGACACACACACACAAACACACACATACACATAAAGCAAGACAGGTTGGTACACTGATACATATCTATAATCCCAGCACCTAGGAGATAGAGCAAAAGGATCAGGAGTTGAAGGTCATTGAGTTTGCTGCCATCCCTGGGCTAAACCAGACCTTATCTTTAAAAAAAAAAGAAAAAGAGCTGGGCAGTAGAGGCACACGCCTTTAATCCCAGCACTTGGGAGGCAGGGGCAGGTGGATTTCTGAGTTCCAGGACAGCCTGGTCTACAGAGTGAGTTCCAGGACAGCCAGGGCTATACAGAGAAACCCTGTCTCGGGAAAAAAAAAAAAAAAAAAAGCTGAGTGTGGTGGCTCAAACCCTTAATCCCAGTGCCAGCCCTCAGGAAACAGAAGCAGGCAGATCTCAGTGAGTCTAAGGCCAACCTGGTCCTCAAACAAATCCAGTCCAGAACAGCCAGGGATACACAGAAACACCCTGTCTCGAGAAAGCAAAAACAAAAATAAAGAAAAGAAAAACAAAGGAAAAAAAAAACCCAGGATGAATATAATTGGTATAGTTTTGAATATGTCATTAGTTTGGAAAGAATATCTTGGCATATTGAGTCTTCAACCCATAAGGACAGTTGACCCAGTGGGTCACATGATCTTTATTTTTCCTTAGCAGTGCCTCTGAGTTTGCAGCAAGAAAGTCTTATGCACTTTTAGTTTATTCAATCGGATTATTGATATAGGTTTATTTGTCTTCCAGAAACAGAGGTTACTACAGCTGTGGTCAGTACCATGACCTTGATTCCCAATGAGGAAAAGGCAGAGATCACACTGGGGGAGGTCAGTCCACCTGCCCCCACCAGGTAGCAGCTCATCTTCCTCCAGCCCTAGCCACACCCTCTTTGATGGATGCCCTCCCTACTCTAAGGTGGCTCTTTTGATCTGTCCAGAGCCAGACTAAACCCACAGCCTCCAGGCACCTGTTGTCTAGTACCAAGGCAGCCTCTCCCCACGTTGAGCTTAGGTAGGATCGGAGCAGTGGGGCCAGTTTTCTGTGTGTGGTCCAGCTTAGAGAGAGCACCAACAATGAGCCCTCCCTAGCTGAAATGTGGAGAAAGATGCAGAGAAAGGTTCGGCTGCCTTTCTTCTCCCAGTCCAAGTGGACCGTGAACCTTAGAATCAGAAAGGAGGTCTCTGAAACTCCTGGAGCTTGGAGGTAAGGGTAGGGTGGTGGGGAATTGTGTATCCTGTATACAAGATAGAAAATGCAGCCAGCTTCTTTCTACCAAGCTCTTCCCTCTGGTAATGCTGGTAAAAAGGGCCTCACCTCGGGGGGGGGGGGGCCCTGAGGGTGTGTGCAAAGCACACAGGTGACTCTCTGCTGAGTGGGCCCCCAACTCCCAGTCTGTTGGGACTCCACAGCAGTAAGCACTCAAGAGCAGAGACAGCCTTAGAGCTAAAAATACCTGTATGTGACCAAATAAACACCCTGAGGACCTGGCCCTGCTACCACCCATCCATGCAGTGGTAGCAAGCATCAGGGTTAGTAGGAAGCACCCTAATAAAAACCATGATGCCTACGTTCTGACCCCATGCCCCTCCTCTCCTTACGCAGGTAACAGAGGGGGAAATTGGTCCCTTCAGTTCCGTCAAAGTACCCATTACCTTCACCCCAATTATCCCAGGAGAGGTCCATACTAAGTTCAAGGTCATGTTTAAGAATCCACAGAGTCCAACGGTGAGTACCCCTGATGCTACCTGATGTGACTGATCCCCACAGTGACACCAGAAAGTGGCTCTTAGTGACACGAGGTTTTCACTTGCTCTTGTCTAAATTTTTAGTGGGTGGCACAGAGGCTGACCCCTCAGCTAATAACACACATGTGCACACGCGTGTTCAGATGCTCACCTGCAAACTACTGTGCTTTTTTCCTTTTTCTCTCCTTTCTTATATATATCTGGAGATAAAACTCAGAGCCTTGAGCAAGCGCTCTGCCAGTGAGCCTCACCTCAAGCTCTAGCCCATACCCCCGACTGTAAGTTTTGCATGTATTTGGTGTACATGCCTGTGAATGAGCGTTCATGCATATGGTCATACGTGTGCGTGCAAATGTGCGTGCATGTTTGTTTACAGAGGCCAGAGGTTGATACTGGGCCTCTTCCTTGATCACTATCCATGTTACATTCTGAGGCAAGGTCTCTCACTTGAACCAAAGCACACTGATGCAGCTAGCCTAGGTAGTCAGCTTGCTCAAGAGATTCCTGCATCCTGGGATTACAGGAAGGCCACCATGCCCACTGGGATTCTCTGTGAGGGCTGGGAACCCAAACTCTGGCCTGATGCTTACACAGCCAGTACCTTCACCTGTTGAGCTGTTTCTCAACTAGCCTAACCCCCTGCTCTTTTTTTTTTTTTTTTGGTTTTTTTGAGACAGGGTTTCTCTGTGTGGCCCTGGCTGTCCTGGAACTCACTCTGTAGACCAGGCTGGCCTCGAACTCAGAAATCCACCTGTCTCCCAAGTGCTGGGATTAAAGGCATGCGCCACCACTGCCCGGCTCCTGTTCTCAATTATTAGAAATGTCTTTCTTAATTTATAATCTTATAGATTTACTAAATTATGATCAAAGAAAATGATCAATCACTTGGTTAATGTAAACTCCCCAAGGATGGGTAAAGAAGCAAATTCGGGCTGGAGAGGTAGGTGGCTCACTGGTTAAAAGCACTGATTGTTCTGGGTTTGATTCCCAGCCCCCACCCCTCCCCACATGGTGGTTCACAACCATCTGTAACTCTAGTTCCAGAGTATCTGACGCCCTCTTCTGGCCTCCACAGGCACTGCATGCACATTGGTGCACAAAAACACCCACACATAAAATAAAAATTAGGCCAGGCAGTGATGGCCCACACCTTTAATCCGAGCATTTGGGAGGCAGATGAAGGTGGATCTCTGTGAGTTTGAGGCCAGCCTGACCTACAGAGTGAGTCCAAGACAGCCAGGGCTACACAGAGAAAACCTGTCTGGAGGGGAAATCATGGAAAGTGACCAACTCTCTATCAAATGACCACTGGGTCAAGTCAGAAAGAAAGAAAGAAATTACAGAGTGTACAACATATGCAAACTTATGGGACACAATGAAAGTGGTACTAAGTGGAAAGTTCATAGCACTAAGTGCCTTCATAATGAACGTGGAGAGATTTCAAACCAGCAACTCAGCAACGCACCTTAAAGAAGCAAACACACCCAGAGGAGTAGATGGCAGGAAACAGCCCAGCTGAGGGCTGAATTCAAAGACAGCAATACAAAGATTCAATGAAACAAAGAGCTTGTTCTTTAAAAAATCAACAAGATAGACAAACCTTTAACCAAACTAACCAAAAGACAGAGGGACAGAATCCAAATGAACAAAACCAGAAATGAAAAGGGAGAAATAACGATAGACCACCAAAATCCAGAGAATCATTAGGTCTTACTTCAAAAACCTGTGCTACACAAAATTGAAAAACCTAAAAGAAATGGATAATTTTCTCGATAGATACCATTTACCAAAGTTAAATCAGATAAACAAATAGATGTATGACCCCTAAGGAAGTAGAAGCAGTCATTGAAACTCTCCCATTCAAAAAGAGCCCAGAGTCAGACTTTCAAAGAGCTAATGCCAACACTCCACAAATTATTCCACAAAATAGAAACAGAAGGAGCATTGCCAAATTTATTTTATGAGGCCACGGTCACCCTAACACCCAAATCACACAAAGATACAACAAAGAGAATTATAGACCAATTTTCCTCATGAACATTGATGTAAAAATACTCAATAAAATACTCACAAACTGAATCCAAGAACACTCCCAAATAACCATTCCCCCATGACCCAGTAGGCTTCATCGCAGAGATGGTTCGACATATGAAAATCTGTAAATGCAATCCACCATATAAACAAACAAACAAAAGACCACATAATCATCATATTAGATGCAGAAAAGGCCATTGACATAACCGAATGCCCCTTCAGGATAAAAGTTCTGGAGAGATCAGGGACACAGGGGGCATACCTAAACATAATAAAGGCAGTTTATAGCAAGCTGATAGCCAACATCAAATTAAATAGAGAGAAACTCAAAGAAAAACAAAAATTTGACTAAAATCAGGAACAAGACAAGGCTGTCCATCCTATCCAAATCTATTCAATATGGTACTTGAAGTTCTTGCTAAAGCAATAAAAACAAAACAAAACAAAACAAAAAAACCTAAAGTTGATCAAGAGGATCCAAGTTGGATAGGAAGAAGTCAAAGTATTCACAGATGGTATGATAGTATACAGAAGGGACCCCAAAAACTCTACCAGAGAACTCCTACAGCTGATAAACACTTTCAACAAAGTGGCTGGATACACGGTTAACTCAAAAAACAAGAAACAAAAAAACAGTAGCGCTCCTATATACAAATGCCAAACGGGCTGAGAAAGAAATCATAGAAACAACACCCTTCACAATAGCCATGAATAATCTAAATTATCTTGGGGTAACTCTAACCAAACAAACAAAGGACCTGTATGACAAAAACTTCAAATTTTTTTTTAAAGATTTATTTATTTATTTCATGTGTATGATGAGTACACTGTCACTCTCTTCAGACACACCAGAAGAGGGCATTGGATCCCATTACAAATGGTTGTGAGCCACTCTGGGAATTGCTGGGAATTGAACTCAGGATCTCTGGAAGAGCAGTCAGTGCTCTTAACTGCTGAGCCAACTCTCTGGTCCTTCAACTCTCTGAAGAAAGAAATTAAAGAAGA
>CM052702.1:139396821-139509498 GCA_028551405.1 Uromys caudimaculatus
AAAAAAAAAAAAAAAAAAAAAAAAAAAGACATGAAATTTGCAGGCAAAATTTGCAGGCAAATGGGTGTAACTAGAAAAAAAAATCATCCTGAGTGAGATAACCCAGACCCAGAAAGACAAACATGGTATTCACTTATAAATGGATATTAGCCATAAAGGATAATTATGCTACACAGACCTAGAGGGGTTAAGTAACAAGGAGCTCTCAGGGGAAGATGCATAGACCTCCCTGGGAAGGGGAAATAGAATAATAGATTTCACGGGTGGACTGGAGGAGGAGGCACAGGAACAGAAGGGATCAGGTCGGGGGGTGAAGGGAGAGAGATGACTGGAGTTGAGGGACATTTCGGGCCAGGCAGAAACCTAGTGCAATGGAAAGTGCTGGAGTCTACAAGGGTGACCCTACAGAGCCTGAACTGGCCATCTTCTGTAACCAGACAAGGCTTCTAGTGGAGAGATTGGGACACCAACCCAGCCACAAAACCTTCAACCTACAATCTGTCCTGCCTGCAAGATGTGCTGGGGTAAAGCTGGCGCAGAACTCGTGGGAGTGGCCAACAATGACTGGTCAACTTGGGATCCATGCCGCAAGAGGGAGCCCACGCCTGACACTGTCTGGAGGGCCGGGAGCCAGAGGCTGGATAGCCCAGAGACCTAGGATAGAACCAAACACTGTCGATTGTAGGAGGCAGAGGAGTCAAGGACACCACAAGAATATGTCCCACAGAATCAACTAACCGGGCTCACAGGGTCTTACAGTGACAGAGCCGACACTCAGGGAGCCTGTGTGGATCTGACCTAGGTCCTCTGCATGCATGTGATGGTTGAGTAGTGTGGTATTCTCATAGAACCCCTAACAGGGCAGGGGGGGGCTGTCTCTGACTCCTTTGCCTGCTTTGGGGACCCTTTTCCTCCTACTGGGTTCCCCCGTCCAGCCATAATATGAGGATATGTGTCTAGTCTTATTGGAACTTGTCATGCCGTGTTTGATTGATATCCCTGGGAGGCCTGCTGATTCCTGAAGAGAAACTAAAGAGGAGTCAATCTGGGGGAGAGACTGGGAGGAGAGGAAGGAGAGGAAACTGCAGTCAGGAAGTAGTATATGAGAGAAGAATAAATTTTTAAAAAGAAACAGAAGAGCAGTTCTCTGAAATGGAACAACAGGATAGCTCAAAGAACGGTTTGGACCTCTTCCAGAGGTCCTGAGTTCAATTCCCAGCAACCACATGGTGGCTCACAACCATCTGTAATGGGATCCAATGCCCTCTTCTGGTGTGTCTGAAGACAGCTGCAGTGTACTCATACAAATAAAATAAAATAAAATAAAATAAAATAAAATAAAATAAAATAAAATAAAATCAGTTTGGACAATCTGTCTTGCTGAGTGTAGATGATTTGTTAATAAGGCTTACCCACATTGAGGCAGAGATGATGAAAGAGGCTCTACCAAGTCCTACTACTTTACCTCTGAGTTACGCGTCTTTCATCTGTACTCAGCAGGCAGTGGGGAATGGTCTTAGTGAATCTGCCCCTAAGCCAGGAAGCCATGCTAACAGTCTCAAAGCCTATCAATCCCACAAGTTTGATATATCATTTATATATGTTCTTATCTTGACTGCTGGCCAGGGTCTCCTGCCCAAAAGAATGAGTTACGTCAGGGTGTCAGGTCCCCAAAACAGTGATCTGTCTATTTTTAATATTAAAAGTGTTTAAAGTTTTCTTTGTTAAGCAGAGGCAAGGTTTATCTGGAAATGACGAGTAGCTGCAAGAAAGGTGTCTCTGCTTCGAAGCTGTCAACAAACTTAGTAACAGGGTCGCTTCCCCCCTGCCTCTTCCATGCCTCAGACTTGATCATTGGAATGTTTTAAATGGCATGAGCCCTTTAGCCTATGGGAAAGGAAACCTCTTACCCACTAACTCCCATGCCAACTTACCCTATTGATGGTCTAGAAGTCATAGTCCTCTCGGCCAGGCTGAGTCCTTTAGTCCATGTAGTCGTCACCCTAATGCCAGGCTTCCTTTGGTTCCAAGTCCTGGCATCCTTTCAGGCTCCCACCCCACCCACTTAACTCAACCAATCAGACCTGATTGGTCTCAGTGAGGAGAATCTCCAGATAAAGGCTCAGGAAAGTCACCACCACCTCTTTCCCAGATCCCCGCACAACCACTGAATTTTGTAGCTTCCAGTCTGGGTTATCTCTGTCAGTTTTACACATAATGCATACTCTTTTCTGCATAGTGTATTATTTTGCAATCAAGGATCTGAGTTGTTTTGTTTGTTTTAGTGCTGGGAATTGAACCCAGGACTTTGAACATTCTAGGCAAGCTGCGTCCCCAACCCAGGTTTTCAAGCCATTCAAAATCTTGATAACTTTTAAATTGGGTGAGAGGTACATGGCCATTTAGTCCTGGGTTACATGTTTTATATTTATAATTGTTGATAACAGAAGACACTTTAAGCCGGGCTTGGTGGCACATACCTTTAAAACAAGCACTCAGGAAGCAAAGGCAGGCAAATCCTGTAAATTCTAGGACAGCCAGGGCTACACAGAGAAACCCGGTCTTGAAAAACAATAAACAAACAACTGACATTTTAAGATGATAACGTTCTATAGGAGATAGTCGTAATTTCGAGTTTGAATGAGTGCGTTTGTTAAGGATATAGCAAGCAGAAGGAACAACCAGCAGCAGAAAGCATCACATCAAACTCTCACTGTCCAGCAGAAACTGACGGGGGAGACACTAGAGTCACTGGTGAACAAAGATTGTCCCAGACAGGATACGTTCTGCTGGACGAGACTTTCAGTTAGTCTCCCCACAGACATTTTTGTTGTTGTTGTTGTTGTTTTGCTTTCTGAGACAGCATTTCTCTGTGTAGCCCTGGCTGTTCTGGAGCTCACCCTGGAGACCAGGCTGGCTTCAAACTCAGAGATCCGCCTGCCTCTGCCTCCCAAATGCTGGGATTAAAAGGTGTGCACCACCACCGCCCAGCATCACCACAGACATTTCTATACCACGGGGTAGCCGAGTATTCCACTTTGGGAAGATAAGTAGGAATTATTTATCTGTCAGCTGTCCACACTCAAACGATTTACTCTCCTGTTGTCAAGGACACGCTATTTTCAACACTGGACTGCTTCTGCTGTCTCCCGTTCTCCTTCTCTCAGGGTATGGGTGAGGAGCACCCCATCCCTGAACAAGGGGTCTTAGAGGATACTGTAAGACAAACGCGTCTGAATCTGTAGTGAGGAGAAGCCAACCCACAACCAGAGCCACCTTCCCAGTCTGTTTGTACGTTGACATTTTCACACACGTGTACATGTTTTTATCACACCCGGCCAGGTTCCCTCCCCCAAGTTACCTAGAGACCCTCTCTCTTTCAAAACTTCCTCTATGTCCTCTTTTTACAGTTTTTTGGTTTTTTGGGTTTTTTTGGTTTTTTCGAGACAGGGTTTTGGAAAAATAATTAATTAATTAATCCTTTTAACCCATTGAATGAAAGAAAGGCGATCGTCTCTCATCTGGCAGCCATCCACTGCCATGGTTATGTTCCCTAACCACATTCTAAATATTCATGTTTATGTAATGTATAAATCTGTGCTGGCCCCAACCTCGATCAGAAAAGCTTCTGACTGCAGTGAGCAGTTAAGGAGGAACCACGGTGCTATTTAAAGCGCTGTCAGTAAGGGACCGATTGCTCAGCTGTGGACAGATTCAGTTTCCAGTCTGCTTTCCCTGGACTTGATGATGTTACTATCTGCTATTCTTTGTTCTTTTGCTTGGAAGATTCACCCAGAGAGATGCTCGACTCTCTCCAAGACTCTCTCTGTGGGAACTCCAGCCGACTGCCTCGGCAGGGTGCCCCAGTTGATTTCTGCTGGGTTGTTGTTGTTGTTGTTGTGGTGGTGGTGGTGGTGGTGGTGACAGGGCTTCTCTCTGTAGCCTTGGCTGGCTTGGAACTCACAATTTAGACTGCAAAGGCCTCAGATTCACAGAGATCTGCTTGCCTCTGCCTCCCAAGTAACGGGACTAAAGATGTGTGCCACCATGCCCTAAATCCGCTGAACGTTTTGAGAACCAAATTCAATAATGTTTTACCACCATCTATCTATGGATCAATCTGCCTTCTACCTTGGCTTGCTATACACTAAATAAAACTTATTCAAATCCAGAAGCATCACTATCATAGACTATTCTCTGTCAGTGTTTTGGGTTACTCGGACGATTAAACGAAGAAAGACAGACAGGATGAATTTCAGGCTTCTCAGCAGTGGGGGTCAGCCTCTGCAGGAGTGAACCCCAAACCCACTTTGCAGAGCCTCTTTATCGTTACACAAAGACAGTTCCAGCAAGTCAATTTCTGCACATTAAAACCTCTTATCAGATCTAGGAGTTGTCTGAAGGAGCCATTACCTAAAAATCTGTTAGTCACAGAAGAGAAACTTCCTGGTCTACCGAGTATATTTCCTCTCAGGACTAAGTTATTCAAAGATGCTGTGAGTCCTTCAGAAGGAACCCCCATAAAACTTCAGATACAACCACTGACTATTTACAAAAGGCTACTTCAAAGCCTAGAAGCCATCACCCTGGAATTCATTCCATACACAATGGCTCTGCAAAAATTCTGCGACCATTCTCTGGATCCCGCAGAAAAGGATAATCACATGAAAAAAAAAATCACAAAACCCTTTAACATGTGTCGAGTTTAATTATGAATCTCATGTCATAATTGTAAGACGGTAAGTTGCAAAAATCAAACCGTGAAATATTTTGCTAAGTATTGTGTTAACGCCCATTGGGATCTCCTCCATTGCAATTTGAACATATGTTGAGTTTACATGTTCTGCCTCAGTTATATTTCAGAGCCACTGGAACTGGCATAGACGTGCCAGTCTGGGTGCCAAAGAACACGGTGGACCTGAAAATCTGCATGTATGACCGACTCTACCAGGACTCCATCACTATCCATACAAGGTGAGCCCCACAGTGGCCAGTAGGAGTATCATGCCTGCACACTGGCTCTGAATGGTCACCTTAGATGGCAGAGGACTAGGCAGCTGATTAGGCTATGGACCTTGAAGAAAGTATCCTAACTATCCAGAAGATCCCAGTGTTGTCCAGTCATTGTAGAGGAAGCCAGGAGAGTCAAGGACAGAGACAGATCTGAAGACAAAGGAAGGGACCTCAAGCTACGGAATGCCAGAACCTTAAAGGGCAGGAAAAGAGGGGGGAGATTCCCCCACCCCACCCCCACCCCCGCAATCTCCACGAGGAACCAGTCCTACCTCATTTTGACCTTTAGTCTAGCTAGTTCCCCCTTGGCCTCTATTCTCTGAGATGCCAAGAGATTTACTCGTAACGCGTTAGGTCCGAGTTTGTGGAAAGCATTTCAGCGGCCATGGCACACTTACTGAATGCCTTGGGTACCAGGCAAGGGTCCCAAGTGCCCTCGAGGATATAGAACATAGTAGCAATGGGGGGAGTAGTCAAAGTCCAACAAAAGACACCAGACGTTAGATTAAAAGTGTTTTCCTTGAAGTACAACCTGAGATAGAAGCATCCAAGGTTTCACGACTTCACCAGCTTTGAACCACTGGTCCCCAGACCAAAGGGAAAATGCTGCCACACCAAACCTGTCACTACCCCATCACCCATGGCATATGACCTTGAAGAACGTGGTTCCCACCAGGCATTTTCTTGCTCCATGAAGGTGAAGCTTGTGATGTCCCCCAAACTCCTCCTTGCGAGCCAGAGACCCATAGGATGGCAGTGTGCTGTCAGTCTTGGGAAACCTGTTTAATGGACGAGTCTGGGCCTTGGAAGAAGGGTTTACTCTGTTTGTTTTGGGGAATGGGTTGAACAGAGCTGTTGTACGTGCTGAGTGCCTCATGGTTATATAAGGAAGGAATCAAAAGGAATTTTTCATTCCTTTTGAATGAGGAATTTTTATCATTTTATCATTCATACCCAAAGCAGCACACAGTTGTCCATATAAACTTTAGTAATATTTTTTGGGGGGTTTTGTTTGTTTTATTTTTCGAGACAGGGTTTCTCTGTATAGCCCTGGCTGTCCTGGAACTCACTCTGTAGACCAGGCTGGCCTCAAACTCAGAAATCCGCCTGCCGGGCTGGAGAGATGGCTCAGCGGTTAAGAGCACTGACTACTATTCCAAAGGTTCTGAGTTCAATTCCCAGCAACCACATGGTGGCTCACAACCATCTGTAATGAGAGCTGATGCCCTCTTCCCTCTTCTGGTAGGTTTGAAGACAGCCACAGTATACTCCTAATATATATAAAATAAATAAAATCTTTTAAAAAAAAAAAAAAGAAAAGAAAAGAAAAGAAAAAGAAAAAGAAAAAGAAAAAGAAATCCGCCTGCCTCCGCCTCCTGAGTGCTGGGATTAAAGGCGTATGCCACCACTGCCCGGCCAAATTTTATTTCAAATAATATATCCCTTAAGAAACAGTGTGCTGCAGGGCAGTGGTAAGAGAAACCCTGTCTCGAAAAACCAAAAAAAGAAAGAAAGAAAGAAAGGAAGGAAGGAAGGAAGGAAGGAAGGAAGGAAGGAAGGAAGGAAGGAAGGAAGGAAGGAAGGAAGGAAGAAAGAAAGAAAGAGTGTGCTGTGCTTAGCTCAGAGTAACTTGCACGCTGCATACTGCACACCGGTTCTATCATTACAAATACCTTAATGAGTCAAAGGATTAAACACGCAGTCACCTGTGACCTCTTACAGATCAAAAGCAGCCCTGCGCCTAAAGTTTGAAGTCTGTAAGGAGCTGAGAAACCACATAGAGCTTCTGCCAGAAACGGGCTACATCCAGGCCCAGTCCACCTACTCAGTACAGCTCAAGTTCCTGCCTCGGTGAGAACTGGGAAAGTCCTGGAGCATGATGGGAGGGGGTGGGACCCGTGGGCGCCTTGTGCTGGTCACAGCATCCGGGACCTGCCCCTGCCCAGATAAGAACCCCTGACCCTCCACTCACTGGCCCTGCCCTGGCTTCTGCTCAGACACAGTGCATCCTGCTCTTTGGAGATCTTCCTCTCTTCCTGCCGCTCCCTGAGGCTCTGAGCCTGGCTGGAGCGAACACTTGAAGCTTGTTGCCCAAAGTCTGTCACAAAGCTCTACTCCCAGTTCTCCCTGCGTCCTACTCTTCCTGAGCCGTTCTTGGTTCTTGCCCTTGAGATACCCGCACAGCCGGTGTCCAGGCTGTTTTGCTGTATGGTGTGTCCTTTCTTTGGCTTCTGCCTTTTCTCAGCTTTTCCGGTGCTTTGGCAACCTAGAGTTCTGCTTTTCACTTTGTCTGCTCTGTTGCTCTAAGTGACCCTTGGTTCCTGCCACCGAGCCTATTTCCCAGGGCTAGGATATAGACCCTAGGCTGTCAAACAGAGTGGACCACAGAAGTAGGTGTAGCAGGCTGGGGAGCTGGGTGGACAAGGGGGATCTGCCGCACACTCACAGGGTACTGAAGAGGAGCTGACGCTAATTTTAAAAAATCTGAGCTACTTCTTTGACATTCTTGCAGATTGCCTGTCATAGTAAAAGGGGACATTTTTTCATACATACATACATATATGTATATATATATATATATATATATATATATATATATAGAGAGAGAGAGAGAGAGAGAGAGAGAGAGAGAAACTAATTCTTTTTATAATCAAAAAATAAACTTTTCGAGACAGAGTCATAACCGAGTATCTCAGGCTGCCTGCCTACATTATGGTCTTCTGGCCTATTACAGGTGTATACCACCCAACACTGTGTGTTTCTGTACTGGGGATCAAACCCAGGGCAGGGCGCTCTACCTACCACTGAGGCATATACCAGTCCCATGAACAACCTGCTTTTAAAGTGATTTTGAGAGGGAATTTTAGGATTCCTTCAAATAATAGACTCCATGTCAGTTTATTTATTTTTGTTGTTGTTGTTGTTGTTGTTGTTGTTGTTGTTTTTGTTCTTCGAGACAGAGTTTCTCTGTGTAGCCCTGGCTGTCCTGGAACTCACTCTGTAGACCAGGCTGGCCTCGAACTCAGAAATCCACCTGCCTCTGCCTCCCAAGTGCTGGGATTAAAGGTATGTGCCACCACTGCCCGGCCAGTTTATTGATTTTTGTCATTACAACTTTTATCATTTTGGACTAAAGAGGTGGCTTGCCTAATGACCTGAGTTCACGTACCAGAATCCACAAAAGAGAAGAGATCAAATCCCTGCCAGTTATCCCCTGAGCTTGACATGTGAACAGTGATACATGAGTTCCCTCTCAAAATAAAACCATAAAAATTTAATTTTATTGTAGAATTACGGTTATACATATTTGAGATAAAATAAGATGTCTTGATACACACAGGGAGTAGGGGGAATGGGAGAATATGGCATAATTAAACCAAGCCTTTTTTTTTTTTTTTTTGGTACTTTTTTGAGACAGGATCTCACTATGGAGACCAGGTTGGTCTCAGACACAAAGAGAATAACCTGCCTCTGCCACTAAAGTGCTGGAATTAAAGGCATGTGCCACCACATCTGGCCAAGCCAAGCTAATTAATTTTTTAAATTGAAAATAGATTCTTCTCTCATACAACATATCCCAACCACAGATTCCCCTCCCCCCACTCCTTCCTAGATCCCCTCCGCCTCCTGCAGATCTCCCTCCATTGCCTTTCAGTAAAGATGGAGCCTCCAAAAGACGGCAGCCAGACAGGACAACACAAAATACAATAAGACAGGGCAAAAGGCCCCGCATTCAGGCTGGGACAAGGCAACCCAACAGGAGGGAAGGAGTCTCAAGGACAGGCAAAGGAGTCAGAGATAGAGATATACCCACTCCGTTGTTAGGAGTCCCACAAGAGCACCAAGCTGAGCCATAACATACACAGAGGACCTGCTGCAGACACACACCCCCCCCCCGCAGGCCTTGTGCTTGCCGTTTCATTCTCTGTGAGCCCATGTGAGTCCTGCTCAGCCAGCTGACTTGTTGGGCCACTCAATGGTAAAACATTTCATTTTTATGAAGGAATAGGTTTCCTAATGTCAATTCATACATACGTCATTATACATGTATATGACGTGTATATGAATAGTTCTTATTTGCCCTTGCCCTTCCAGTTTAGAACAGTATTTTTTTTTTTATTTATTATATGTAAGTACACTGTAGCTGTCTTCAGACACCCCAGAAGAGGGGGTCAGATCTCATTACAGATGGTTGTGAGCCACCATGTGGTTGCTGGGATTTGAACTCATGACCTTCAGAAGAGCACTCGGTGCTCTTAACCACTGAGCCATCTCTCCAGCCCCTTAGAACAGTATTATTGTACAAAATATAAAGAGGAAAAGTATATTCAAGCGGATCCTAACCTCTTGCAGACAGTCCCTCCCAGAGGATGCAAGGAAGTATTTTGACCCGGCCAGTCGAGTTCTGGAGGCTCCGATGACAATCCGGGTAGCTGACCAGGTCTGTACAGGATGCTTTCTGGGACTGTCTCCAGGGACCAAGTGACCACTGTGAGAGGCCAAACCCTGTACCCCCAGTGACAATACCTTCACACACAGAACCCCGATTTCAGAACCTATCCTCATTTCCCAGCTGATGATGCCCAGTGGCCTGACAGGCAACTTTGCCATCTATCCACGCAACCCCTATGTAGTATGAAAGAAAGGGGGCACATGTGGGCCAGTAAGGGGCCCCTCTTATTCTGGTCCAAGCATGCTGATTCAAATATGCACACATATGCACACAAGAAACATGCCTGCATAACTGAACAGGGATACACACATGAATGCACCGCACACACATAGATATACACGTATGCGCTCATCAACAGGGCTCCACATACGTGTGTGCTTACAAACAATTCATGCACATATAGTCCCATGCACTCATTGCCACAGCTGATCCTCTACACTGCTGCCAGCCCTCCTCTAATCTTCACCATGGATCTCTGGTTCAGATGCTCTTCACTGGGCAACACTGAGGAGCGGGCTGCTTGGAGAAGCCATGTTCCAGAAACAGTACGCTGTTGGCCACAAGGCAATAGGGCAGTCTTTATTATCTGGGGGCTTTTGCATAAAGCTTCCAGTGGCTGGGAATGTTCTTTGTCTTCTGAACCTCAGATCAAACCAGTGAGGTTCACTGTCCAAGCCATCGTTACCACCTCAGACTTGGAAATCAAGCCCTCAGAGATAAACTTTGGCTACTGTACCATCTATGAGGCTATCCGGGCGGAGATCAGCCTCAGCAACCTCTCCCTGTTACCCCAGGAGTTTGGGTTCGTTGGACTTCCCAAGGTACCTGCTCTGGTCAGCCCTGGGGATTTGGAGTGGGACATACCAGCTGCTCTCCAGACCCAGGCATCAGCAATTCTGCTGCCTCCATATCTCCCAGCTGACCCTCTCCTTGTCCAGGAGGGAACGGCCCCCTCCCTGGCCTCTCATTTTTTGGCTGTAAGGTGCACCCACAAAAGCTGCAGACTCTCTCTCCCTTCCTGCCTTCCAAGACTTAACCTGGCCAAGCCCCACAGGGCAGTCCAAAGGGACGCCCAGGCCTGAGGAGCTAGGCTGTCCCCTACCCATTTCCACACACTCAGCTCACTTTACCCTCACACTCAGTAAGGTTGAACACTCACTCATGCGCGCGTGCGCGCACACACACACACACACACACACACACACACACACACACATCTCTCATACCCTCCATGTGTGCTCCAAAACTAGCGTGTTCACATCTCCCTTCCCCGCACAGGGTACATTGTTTCTGACCAGCTACTCTACAGAGCACGGCTTTCATTTTTTACTCTACTGTGTTCTCATTTTCCAGTATGTGGACATCCAGCCCAATGACGGGTTTGGGATGATCTTGCCACTGGAAACTTTGCAACTCGATCTGATATTCCAGCCCATCAAGGCCAAGGAATACAAATTTGAGCTGGTCTGCAAATCTGAGATAAACCGGTAAGCCTGCTAGACAAGAGAGGGCATGTGATCCGTGCCTCTCTTTCCACCCGTCCTCTGCTCAGATCTCACTAGGCTGACTTCGGGGCTGGAATAGACATCGCTGGTGGCCAATAGGAGCCCAGGACCCAGGAAGAGATAGGTTTTAGGTTCCCATGACCTTCGACTTTTGTACCAGCTTTACCCTTGTATGTGAGGAGATAAGGAAACGATGATCTGCTAAACGTGAGCGTTGTGAACATGAACACGTGTGTGCGTGTCAGTGCACTGTGAAAAGTATCCTGGTGTAAGTGTTGATGCATTAGTCACTGTCAAGGCTTTCCCGGGTTTCTGTTGGGAGATCTGATGTGATTATAGTGCGCTGGCCTTTGTAAGTTGGTATCTTGGGCATAGCTTGGTAGAGTTCTTGCTTCACATGCCTGAGGCCCACATGAAGCAGGTATGTTAATAAGTGACTAAACTTATTTTAAGATTTAAGAGGAGTCAGAGAGATGGCTCAGCAGTTAAAAGCACTCACTGCTTTTTGGAGAGGACCCCAGTTCAGTTCCCAGCACCCACATGGTGGCTCACAATCATCTGTAACTCCACTTCTAGGCAATCATGCCTTCTCTGGCTTCCTCAGACTCCTGTACACACATGGTACACATAAACCCATACAGTTGAACATATACACACACATAGACATATATTTTGTTTGTTTGTTTGTTTGTTTGAGACAGGGTTTCTCTGTGTAGCCCTGGATGTCCTGGAACTCGCTCTGTTAAACCAGGCTGGCCTTGAACTCAGAAATCTACCTGCCTCTTCTGGGATTAAAGGCATGTGCCACCACTGCCCTGCCACATATAAAGTTTTTTTTTAATTAATTTAAAGATTTGAGCCAGGTGCAATGAAGCATGCCTTTAATTCTAGCCCGCAGCAAGCAGATCTCTGTGAGTCTGAGACCATCCTGGTCTATATAGCGAATTCCTGGCCAGCCAAGGCTATACAGTGAGATCCTGTTTCAAAAACAAACCAAAAAGGTTTAAGGGCTATGAGGATGTCAAACTGGGAGACAGAGAGACAGTAAAATCCTCATAAAACCCAAGGATCAACTAGCCTGACATAGGTAGCAGTGAACAACAGCAAAAGGACAGAGGCTTGGGCTAGTGAGATGGATCAATGGGAGAAGGCACTTGCCTGGCAATCTGGCAGAAGGAAAGAAATGGTCTACACACATATGCCATGACAGATGCATCACACACACACACACACACACACACACACACACACACACACACACACACACTAAGTAAATATAAAGAAAAATTTTAAATAAAAGAGAGAGAGAGACAGAGAGAGACCCTGGCTAGGCATGGTGACATACGCCATTAATCCCAGCACTTGGGAGGCAGAGGCAGGCAGATCTCTGTGAGTTGAAAGCCAGCCTGGTTTACAAAGTGAGTTCCAGGACAACCAGAGCTACACAGAGAAACTCTGTCTCAAACAAACAAACAAACAAACAAACAAACAAACAAACAAACAGAGACCCTACCTCAAACCAAGGCAAAAGGCAAGAAGCAACTTTCAAAGTTGTCCTCTGACCTCCACCCTTGCACTGTAGCATGTGCAAGCACACACACACACACACACACACACACACACACACACACACATCATATACACATGCATCATACACACACACAAACTGAAGAAAAATTACTTAGGATTTTTAACTCAGGTAGATTCCAGTAAATTTTAAAATTTTATGTTTAGTTATTATCATACTTTATACATTTATTCAGTTAAATATTAATAATGGTCTCTCTTCCCCAGAAGATATAAACTTATATATTTGAATATTTGACCATCGGAACATATTTTATATACGGTTTGTATGCACAATTGGGTGCCTGTGCGGGCATGCACATGTATGTGCCTGTGGAAGTCAGAGAGCATTGTGTGTGGCACCTTCCACTATTTCTTTGTGACAAAGTTTCTCCCTGGTCTGGAACTTTACGAAGTAGACCAGGCTAGCTCACTAGTTAGCTAGCACACTTCCAGAGAGCTGGTTTTCCCTCCCATCTCACAGTTGCTGGGATTATAAGTATGTGCCATTGTGTTCAAATTATTATGTGGGTTCTAAGGGTTAAGAGCTCTAAGGGTCTGTTTACTTGCCAGACAAATAATCTACCAACGGAGCCATCTCCCCAGCCCTGGAACACACCATTGTTATATATGAGAGTATGTTGGGTAATCCATGTCCTGGTTTAAAGCATTAAAAATACATGAAATGGGACTGGAGTGATGGCTCAGCAGTTAAAAGTCCTGGTTGCTCTTTTAAGGGACCAGGGTTCGATTTCTACCACCCATATGATGGCACGAAATCCCAGGGGACCTTATGCCCTCTCTGACCACTGCAAGCATGTGGTGCACGGACATTCGGCAAAATGGCCACTCACACAAATTTAAAACAAACGGTTAAAACAACACATATAACGAGTACCATGTGCAACTGAACAGTCAAGCTCCGTCTTAGCTTCACAGGGACTTAGGTTCAGTCCTCAGCACAGAAAACAAAACGCAATTAAGATAGAAGTTGATGAGGAGCTAGGCCATGGTGGCACATGCTTTTAACCCCAGCCCTCGGGAGGCAGAGGCAGAGGCAGGCGGATCTCTGGCCAGCCTGGTCTCCAGAGTGAGTTCCAGCACAGCCAGAGCTACACAGAGAAACCCTGTCTTGGAAAACAAAACCGAGACAAAAAGTTGTAGAGGAGAGCACAGTGAACCTAGCAGTTCAGGGAAAGTACAGAATGTAAAACTGCCAGTGGTTAAAGTGACCAACTATCTGGGGCTAGGAATGTAATTCACTTGGTAGAGCATTTTCCTGCAAAACGCTGAATTCAGTGCCTATCCCAGCACTCAGGAGGAAAAGAAATGAGGACTTTTTTTTTTTTTTTTTTTTTTTTTTGGTTTTTCAAAACAGGGTTTCTTTGTATAGCCCTGGCTATCCTGGAACTCACTCTGTAGAACAGGCTGGCCTTGAACTCAGAAATCCTCCTGCCTCTGCCTCCCAAGTGCTGAGATTAAAGGCGTGCGCCACCACTGCCCGGCTGAAATGAGGACTTTTAATTGTCAATAAATATTTAATATAATAAGCCAGAAACCAACCCTTTGTAGCACTTTTTTTCTGAACATTTTTATTCTTTATTTACATGTATGTGGGTTGCTTGTTTATCTGAATATGCACCATGTGCATACAGGTGCCTACAGAAGTCAGAAGAGGACTTCGCTCCCCTTGAGCTGGAGTTACAGGTGCTTGTGAGCCACCACGTAGGTGCTAGGAACTGAACCTGGGTTGTTGGTAAGAGAGCCCAGTGCTCCTAAGTTATAAGCCAGCATTTCTCAACCTGTGGATTTCAACCCCTTTGAAGGTCACATATCAGATATATCCTGCACATCAGATATTTACATTATGATTCATAGCAGTAGCAAAATTACAGTTATAAACAGTAGCAACAAAATAACCTTATAGCTTCGATCACCACAACACGCAGAGCTGTACTAAGGGTCACAGCGTTGGGAAGGTTGAGAGCCACCAGTCTACCCATCTCTATCCCTGAAACCACTTATTTTTAAAGCAACTTACAGGTTTTTATTTTGTTTATATAATTTTGCTTACACATTTTTAACCACCTACCAAAATATATATCAGCCAACACATTTTTTTTTTTCTAAATTGGTTAGTCAGGTAGTAAATAACTGTGATAATTAATGGCAGGAATAAGTCCCGGGTGCCTGGGATGTCACCAGCACAACAGACAGTCATTGTCGGCATGTGGGGAGCCGTGTGTCTCCTCACCCAGGGTTGCAGAGGGGCCACAGGCACCATGGCACAGATGAACACCGCCCGCACTGGTTGTTTTCAGGTGCTTCAAGGTGTCCTGCCAGGCAGTGGGTGTCCACCCGCCCCTGGAGCTGTCCCACTACCAGATCAAGTTCTCAGCCACATCCCTGTACGACACCTCTGTGTCCACCCTGTACGTGATCAACTCCCACCTGAGCATGAACAAGATGGTCCACTCCTTGCCTCGGATCGGCTCCGAGGAGGCCACCCCCGTGGGACCAACATCCTTTGAGTTCTTGCTACCCCCTAACTCCCCCATCACCATCTCCCCTTCTGTGGGGACTGTGTTACCAGGAAAGGTGAGCGAGGACCCCCACTGACAGGCCAGGAGGTGGAGCTTCCCAGCCTTTCTCTCAGAGTTTCCAGGGTTGGCCCACCTTAACTACAGCAGGGCCAAGGAACCAAATAGGAGTAGTGGAAAGTAGACATGGTTCCCTTTCCACTCCTCTCCCTCCCCCTTTCATTCTTTCCCTCCTGTCTTCTCTTCTTTCTCTTAGCCATCACGTTTTATCCCCTACACCTCCCCTGTCCATGTCACCGTGGAATCTTTCCAGAGATGTGTCCCGTAGAGACTTGCTGCAGATGGGGAAGAACTCCCTGTTCCCTGGTTCATTTCTTACTCTAGTCTGGTGAGGTGCCGATCCATTCAGGACTCTGTTCTCAGGACCTCCAGTTAACAGACACACACACACACACACACACACACACACACACACACACACACACACACACACACCAACACACATAGCCTAAAGTCCACTTCAGCCTACAGTCATCAGGGAGAACCTTCCTGGAAGGGCATCTCAGGTTAAAAAAATCCCAAAACCAAATGACCTTAAGAGAAATGCAGCCAGGCTCAGTGGCACATGCCTTCTGAGGGTCAGAAGCAGGCAGATCTCTGAGTCTGAGGCTAACCTGGTCTACAGACAGAGTTCCATGACCAGGAACTACACAGAGAGACTCTGTCTTGGGGGGGGGGGGAGAATGGAGGGGGGAGGAGAGAGAGAGGGAGAGAGAGGGGGGGAGAGAGACAGAAAGAGAGAGAGAGAGAGAGAGAGAGAGAGAGAGAGAGAGAGAGAGAGAAGCCTCAGAGGAGAGAGGTGTACCAGCAGGGCTTCTGGGGGAAGAGTTGGCAATCTGAGTGTCTCTTTGCAGAGGTGTTTGGTCCAGGTGGCCTTCCACCCTGTACTGCCACAGGAGGTAATCTTTGAGGAAGCTGTTCAGATGCTGAACAAGGAACCAGAGACGAAGACGTTGGTGCACGAGGTATTTTAGGGGAGGTGCATAGTAGCCAGAGGGGAGGGGCATTAGGAAAGAAGAAAGTCACGCCAGCAGAGGGAAAGAGATGCAGATGTGTGGGCCTCTGGCACTTGGGACTGCAGCCTGTCCTAGGACAGCCCATGTGACAGAAGTACAAGGCAGGCTTTCCTGGCACTGTGCTTTAAGCTATTTCCGTGAGGGGTAAAAGGGTGTCTTGCAAGACCTCTCCCTCTCCTGGAAGCACCACCAGGCAGTGGGAGACAAGGCTAGCAATAAGGGCATCTGGGGTTTTAACCAAAGCAGAACTGGGATAAAAACAGCGTAACCTCTCACGGAGGGTAACACGGAAACCCCCTCGGAAGGCAGCCTTGAAACAGAAGGCAAGCCTCATCCAATGTAATGCACAGGCTTTGCATGCTGCACCCAGCCTAGGGAATTGTGAAGCCAGGGGCTGTGGGCTTGGCCTTCTGCCATGTCCCCATGTCTTTATAGTACACACGTAAGCAAAGAGCCCTGACACTGCAACCCCGAATGAGGCAGCGAGATGCAAGACTGGACTGGAAGACGCTAAGGACCCTAGCTGTGCAGACTTCTTGTCTGTGGCTTGGTCTCTCTAAGTTCAGACATTTTAGGCCATGACCTTGTTGTCTCTGTGCTGAGCCTTCCCGGGTGCCCCTGGATGCTTCCTTGACCCTGTTGCTGACTGTGTCAGTCCCCTATCGCACCTGTTGTCAGACTCCCTTGGGAACCTGTTGATCTGAGGACTCCATTTACTCCAAACTTGAACAGGTGACTCCTACCACCCAGCAAGCACTCAGACCAAGCCGGCTAGGCCAGGCCTCAGAGGAACCTTTGGTGGGGGAGCAGTTGCAAAGTCTGCTAGGTGGAGGGACGAGCCCCTGGGGCAGCCCTACAGCATCTGTTCCTGCTTACAGTTCCAGAAGGAAACAGTGCAAAAGAAAGAACTATGGAAACAGTCCTTGTCTGTGGTCCGGGTTCACAACCGGGAGCGACCGACCCGTGTCTCTACTCCCCAAGTTACAGAGCTGCAGAAGCCGGTGCTCAGTGCCAGGTAGAATGAAGGGGTCTTTCCAATCTACATCCCACCCACCATCTCCACACACCCCACCTCCCAAACCCCCACCCCTGCTCAGACGAAACTCACCTTGTTCAATAGAGGATTTCCCACATATTGCATGGAGCAAAGTTTCACTGGCCTGTGTGTCTGCAGGACCAGCTGGCTTCAGAAGTAGCTGGACCCAGGGCTCTTCTTGCTAGCTATCTGCTCCTTGGCTATCGCTGTGGACCCTGTGTCCCCCAGAACAGACTACTCCATGGCCTGACGGTAACCTTCCCAGTAAACGAATGAGCCCCAAGCAAGCCAGGCCAGAAATTGTCCCTGTGGAGCCAGGAATATGGCTCTGTAGTGACAAAATCATTTACTTACTCTTTCTGGATGACCAGGATCTGCAGTGGGGAAGAAGTTCCCTACAGGAGCCAAAGAAGAGTAGAAAAGCTAGCCTATCAGATAAAACTGGTATGGCCACCACCATCTGGAACCAATGGTGGCTTCAAGTTATGCCTCTTAATACTTTGACCTTCCTCGGAGAGTCCACCTGAGCCCAAGCCCTAAAGAGTAGGCATGCGCATTACAGATAAGAGAGGCCTGGTCTCACACTGTATCCCAGGGGTAGATCCTGAGAGGTCACAAGAACATGCATAGATGTGCTTTGTTGCTTCCTTCCAGTTCCACTGAGTACCAAGCTGCACAAGCCACCTTGTCCAGAGCCTTCAAGGGGAAGTTTGACAGGTTTGTGATCCCCTGTGTTGTTGCCAGTGGTGACATCAAAGACAGGAAGACAGCGGAATCTCTGAGCTTCAGGTATGGGGTTCTTGAGCCAGGACAGGGTGTGGTTGGCCATAAACCCACTGTCCTCCCTCTACTGCTGGTCAAATCAGAGGCCCGAGGGGCACTGGGTCACCCTAATCTCCCCTTGTTTGTCCTTGTCCTGGCTCTAGCCCCCATAATACTCTATATCTGGAGCTGTGGTGTCCAGCAGTGGCTCCATTTATTGTGGTAACATCCCACAACGGCAAGACCGTCTTTAACTTCGGTGATATCGCTGTGGGTAAGTCCTGACGTATCCTGACAGCCCTCATTCCCTAGAGCACAACTTCCACCCCGGGTACCAGGGCCGCTCCAGCTACCTACTGTCTGCTTCCTGGCCTTGCTGTTGCCCGACTCTTTGCCACATTCCAGGGCATCGAAGCATAAAGAAGATCACTCTCCAGAACATCTGCAACGAGGACCTTATTGTATCCTTATCCATACTCAGTGAAACAACTTCCAGAGCTGGGGATGGGAGCCAGGTGTGTGGCAGAGCCTGCAAAAGCCCACCTTCATCCTTGACAATCCTCAGTTGGAGTACTCGGTGTTAAACCCCAACGGCCCTTTCGTTCGGCTAACCCCTTTCAACAAGCTACGCTCTGGTGAGACACAAACCCTGGTGCTGTCCTTCTCACCCCACAAGAGCATACTGGTGAGCACAGCCTCCAGGCAATGCTGCTGCCCTGGGATCCCCACACTCAGGACCAGGGTGTGTGTGGGGGGGTGAGGGGGCAGCAGATACCACTGTGCTCTCAGGCCCAAATGATCAACTGGAGCCTGAAAGCAGCCTGTCCTCCTGACCCCAACTCCTGCCAACAAGTCTGTGGCAGCAAAGATCTCCAGGCTCTCTCAGTAGCACAGTGCTATCGGGCAGCTGCTCATGAGTAGAGCTCCCACATTTGCTCTTTGCTAAAGGACATGATCTCCTTAGGCTCAAGAAACTCTGGACATCATCACCAAGAGAGGCACTCTCAGTCTCACCCTCTTGGGCATGGGTGTGGCGTCCATGATTACATGCTCCATTGAAGGCAACATCCTCAACATGGGCTATGTGCTTGCTAGAGAGTCTGTCTCAACAAATTTTAAGGTGAATTAAGCCTGTGTCTTGGCCCAGCTTCCTGGAAGAGTAATTTTTCTGGAGGCAGTGAACGCTGCACTTGGAAGCACCCAGCTGGTTGGGGAATCTCTGGAGGCATAGACTGTCTCCCCCAAATGCTCTGTTCTCAAGAGGCTGTCATTTCTGATGCATTCCTGCAGGGACCCCCAGAGCCTGCCCTTATGACAGAGCTGAGAGCACCCTTCCTTTGACCCTCAGCCAAAGCCCTGGCCTACAGAATGTCTCATGTCCTGCCTCAGGCCTTCACTGAGCTTCTACTTTGCTACTAATTTACTTCTCTGAAGCACTACGCAGGTGCCCCGCAGTGGGTAGGACCCCTAAGGAGACCCATGCTATCATCACCTGGGCTCTCTCATCTCCACATGAGCATGGGCCTGCCTCATCCTGATGTCTACCCTGGGCTTGGGCTCAAGCAACCTGCATCCCTACCTGCTCTAGTAGGGTCCCGAAGTGAAGCACTAGACACAATGCTTTCCAAAGAGGGGATCGAGGGAGGGGAGGAGACTAGATGAGGATGTGGCTCAGCCCAGAGGAGCTCTGAACAACAGCTGACAGGCACAGAGCTGGCCACACAGCTGGGCAGGGAAGCAGCCTGCCAGCCAGCCTTAGAAAAGGCCAGGGAGCTGGGCAGTGGTGGCACATGCCTTTAATCCCAGCACTCGGGAGGCAGAGGCAGGTGGATTTCTGAGTTCGAGGCTAGCCTGGTCTACAGAGTGAGTTCCAGGACAGCCAGGGCTACACAGAGAAACCCTGTCTCAAAAAAAACAAACAAACAAACAAAAAAAAGAGTCCCAAACACTGCTATTGTGGTTACTGTTGGCGATGCCACCTGGTCCTGATCAGCCAACAGCCGGTGACCTAGTCACGGGCACTAGGGCAGCCCCCGGTATGCTAGTCTGGTGACAGCTTGCTCTTGCAGCTACAGAATGAATCCTCGCTCCCCATTAAGTTCTGGGTGTGTCTGGAGAGCCTCTCCAAAAAAAAGGCTGAGGCCTACCAGCAGCTGCCAAAGTTCCTTACCTCCCATGAGCAGAGGACAGAAATAGTCGGTGAGCTAACTAACGCACTGCCAGGAACCACAGGGGTTACAGCTCCGCAAGGAGATAGGAAATGAGGATGGTGTTTGGGTTGGAATGGGGCAAGACAGATCATGGAGAGGCTGGGCAAGAAGGGAAGTAGAGGGGTCTGAGCTCAGTGGAGGAAGATGGCGGCATTGACTGTAACCCCTGTCCTACCCACAGGCACACAGAACTATAATGGCCAGAGCGTATTCAGTATTGCCCCAGTTGAGGGTATCATGTTCCCGGGGAAGACTCAAGAGTTTACTGTCACCTTCAGTCCAGACCACGAGAGCCTATACTTCTCTGACCTGCTCCAAGTGGTGCTCTTTGAAAAGGTGAAACTCAGAACTGGGCCCCCAGAGATTCCACCCCATCCTGGGAGGGGTCCATCCGGGTCCCTTATCTGCCCCTTCTGGGCAGCTTTTATCACCTAGCCCTTTATGATGGAGGCTGTCAGTTAGAGATCAGCATCACTGGTTCTCCAGGCCCCACCTCTGAACCAGCCTCAGTTCTCAATCGTCACGCTTCAGGGCAGGCTGCTATGCTTCTTGTCCCCAGAAAGTCTCCCACCAGATCCTCCTAAAGGGTGCTGCCCGTGAGCACATGATGTTTGTGGAGGGAGGAGACTCGCTGGATGTGCCTGTGGAGTCCCTGGCAGTAATCACTGCCTTTGACGCAGAGCATAAAGAAGGTGAGCCCCCACCGTATGGTTTCTGGCTCGGAGAAAGGGGAGGCAGGGGTAACTTACCTTAGGGATCAATGACAAGGCCCTCCAGCACCCCAAGCCACCTAGTGGGCCTAATGAGACCCTGTGGAGAAGGGCAGATAGAATTCTGGACCACCAGTCCCAGAGCCAGGAGAATTGCTCAGGAGGATGCCAGCTCTCCAGGTTCACCCTCCACCTCCGTTGTGCCACCCTCACTCCCAGGCCGCACCCTTCCTCTAGATACTTTTCAGCTAGCTTCTCCCTCTCCAGAACCTGAGGAGATAAAGCCCATCCTGGTGACCTTGAACTATGTCCAGTTTGACACAGACACAACAAGCCCACCTGCCACCCGAGAGCTGCAAGTGGGTTGTATCCGGACCACACAGCCATCACCAAGGAAGGTGATCACAACTCTAGCTCAGAGTTAAACCCGAAGCCTCCCTGGCCTCCCTGGCCTCCCTGGCCTCCCTGACCTCCCCTGGCCTTGTACCTCACTGGCCTTGTATAGGGTTTTTGCAGCAGATGTGGGGTGGCAACTCTCCCTGCCCCTGGTCAGAATGGAGGGGTAGGTAAAACCGGGCCCCCTCACCCCTCTAGTCCTACTACCTCCTGGGAGTCCCTGACCCTCTAACCTCCAGTAGTATCAATGCCTCACAGACTGCAGAGTTCATCCTGGATGGTGTATCATGGCTTCAGCACAAGGGCTTCTCCATCGAGCCCTCCAGGGGTTCTGTGGAGCGTGGCCAGACCAAGACCATCAACATCTCCTGGGTACCACCTGCTGACTTTGATGTAGGTGTTGGGACCCCGGCCTAGGCAGGGAGGGGCAGCTATAACAGACCTGTGAACTGAAGTAGGCATGGCACTGGGAAAGTCTACTAAGGATTCTTCTTCTTCCAGCCAGACCATCCACTCATGGTGTCAACCCTGCTGCAGCTCCGGGGAGATATAAAGGAAACCTACAAAGTCATCTTTGTAGCCCATGTGGTCACTGAGCTCTGAGGACACAGAAAACCGCAGAGCCTCCTGGACTCTCCTATCCACTCTTGTACCCCGGCCCAGGCTGTGGGTCAAGCCAACCCATTCCTCTAGGCCTGGGACCTGGCAACCCCCTGCTGGGCAGGTTCAAGTGAACAGTCCCAGAGCCAGAGCTTCCAGCCCTACAGACATAGCTAATTCCTTCTGCCCTGTGAGCAGCCTAAGACCGCCCCCCCACACATACCAAGAAATACTAAACCATCCAACTCGCCACACACATACAGCCTGCTCCTAGATGCACCATCCCCACCCCCAGCTCCCAAACCCACCAGCACCTCCCCAGGCTTCAGAGATCCTAGGAGATCTCAACATGGGCCTATCAATAAACTCTGAGAACCAACACATGGTCTGCAGTGTGGGGCCTAAGCACAGAGTGAGGTGGATGGAGAGCCTAAAGGAAGTCTAACCCATACCCCCCCTCACATAACCCAGCCCATAAAACAGTGTTCTGGCTAGTAAGAACCTCCCAGAAGGTGGGAGCTTGCCAGATAACTAGAGGGAGTTCACACTGCCCCAGCCCCTGGAAGATCCCTCCAGATCCATATTGTTGAGAGTGACAGCAGGAGCACAGGATGCTGGGAGGGAGGAGTGCAGAGCCAAGGTTGAGCCTGGTTCAGACCTGGAAAGGTACAGGGAGGAGTAAGAAGGGGACATGAGGTTCCAAAGTCCAGAGAAGGTTCCTTAAGCCTCTCAGCTCTTCTCAAGTCCCAGGAACCCAGATGATCACAAGCAAAGGGTGAGCCGGGTGTGAAGCGGGGCCCAGCCTGTGAGTTTGAGCTCATTCTTCTCTGAAAAGGATGGAATTTGCTTTTGACACGTCCACTCCAACACTGTACCAGCTCTCCCTCTGAAGTACGGCTTGTTGAGAGCTTTCTCTGGGAGCGCATCCAAACTGCCCCCCCACCCACCCATGCAACATACCAGCTTTGCCACCCAATGGAGGACAAGCTACCAAGAGAGCCTTCTCAGCCTTCCTAGGCCTGGCAGGGCAATAGGGGTGATGACATCTATCTGGGTGCTCTGCTGAACACTGTTCTCATGAAAGCCCTTAGTGCCCCTGATGCCTTGAAGCCTGACATGGCCCCAAACTAAGCCAGCCACATTGATCTTTTTCTTTTTCTTTCTTTCTTTTTTTTTTTTTTTGGTTTTGGTTTTTGGTTTTTGGTTTTTGTTTTTTTGTTTTTCAAGACAGGGTGTCTCTGTATAGCCCTGGCTGTCCTGGAACTCACGCTGTAGACCAGGCTGGCCTCGAACTCAAGACAGGGTGTCTCTGTATAGCCCTGGCTGTCCTGGAACTCACGCTGTAGACCAGGCTGGCCTCGAACTCAGAAATCCGCCTGCCTCTGCCTCCCAAGTGCAGGAATTAAAGGCAAGCGCCACCACTGCGCGGCTCACATTGATCTTAAAAGCAGCATTTTGCAGGAATCCTGCTCAGTGACCTTGGAGGTAGCAGGCCCAGGCTTTTCGCTTCCCTGACTGTGTTGCTGACCAGTTATGACCTCAAACCCTTGATATGATTCCAGGTCAGATGGGTGGACAAGGCGGGACCAATAGACCAGTCTGGGATCCATAAGGACATACTCTAGAGAAAGCATTACCCTAGGCAGGCCACTTCCTTCTGAACACAGACCTGGTTATACTGAAGAGGTCCTCTGCAAGGGCAGAGTCTTCTCTTTTGTAGACTCCAGGCTCTGGTCCCAGCCTCACACTGTTCTTTTGACATCTACTCTTCCTATTCTGGCACTGGCCCTACGATACCAAGCACAGCCAAGACGGAGCAAAGGACAGAAGCAACATAGGAGCTGAGCTCACTGGCCTGGCAGAAAGGGCCTTTGAGAGGCAAGGCTCAGGACCCAGCTTGCACAGGACAGCCGTAGAACTCCTACCCACTGAGAGAGAAACCCAAGATACACGCAAGTATGTGCACAGTGAAGAAATGAAGGCAGGAGAGAGGGTGGGTACACCTCCTTAGCCAGCCTGGTTGTGCTGGCCACCTCCTGCAATTTGATCACTAGTGTTCTGATCATCCCTAGTAGCGGAGGGCAGAGCAGCTGGCACAGCTCTTAGCCTGGAGGGAGGATGATTAAGAAGATCCTCCAGGGGGCTGGAAAGATGGCTCAGCGGTTAAGAGCACTGACTGCTCTTCCAGAGGTCCTGAGTTCAATTCCGAGCAACCACATGGTGGCTCACAAACATCTGTAATGGAATCTGATACCCTCTTCTGGTGTGTCTGAAGACAGCAACACTGTACTCATATACATAAAATAAATAAATCTTTAAAAAAAAAAAAAAAAAAAAAAAGAGCTCTTCTCCCGCCGGGCAGTGGTGGCACATACCTAAAAAAAAGAAGATCCTCCAGGAAGAAGCAGCCACTTCAGGAGGAAAAGAAGTAGGCATTCCAGGTTGAGGGCGTGATGGTTCCCAACGAATGAGACCTTTAAAGCTAAATGTTTTTGGAAAGTGGTTCAGTAGCACAGAGCCAGGTGCTGGCTCCAGATCAAATGGGCCATTCCCTAGAGGTATCCCCTGGGAGGATTCATAGCAAACGTTTGGAAGGCCCAGCAGATTAATGGTGTAAATCCCCACCCCTTTTTACCTAGCAGATTGTGGACTATGAGGGTGGACTCTCCTTCTGAGAGGCCACAACCCTGTGCAGCCCAGATTGCAAGTTTCAGACCTGGTTTGTGGGTGGGGATGGGGAAAATAGGGGATACAGGTACCTGGGTGAGGCGTCAGTCAGATACAAGACAGAGATAGACCCAAGTCCTGTGCCCAGAGAGAGTACTGCTCTATCCCTTCCTAGGGGGGCTCCCACTGAAAGATCTTGATCCTTGATAACACGGAGGGAGAGGCGTGTGTGTGTGTGTGTGTGTGTGTGTGTGTGTGTGTGTGTGCGCGCACGCGCGCACGTTCTCAAACTTCTATAAAATAACAAAAACAAAACAAAACAAAACAAAACAAAACAAAACAAAACGGAGAGCAGGGAGCGAGGAGGGAAGCATACCAACGTGGGCGTGACCCTAGACCTTCAGCTGACAAGGCTCAGGGGCGGGGCCTCATAAAGCTGAGCGGGTGTTGGACTGAGTTCCACTAAGGTCTACGGAACATGGCCCCAGGGCGGTCAGCCACACAGGGGATCCTGCTGCTGCTGCCTCTCCTGCCTCTGTCTCAGGTGGGTTGGGCTGCACTCACAGCAACGGGTTTATGGCAAGAGGCGCGGCTCTGATTTCGGTCCCGCCCTGCTCTGGCTCACCCTTGTCCCCACAGGTGACGCTGGGTTCCGCGGACAGCAACTGTGACCCCTCGGATGAGTAAGTAGCTGGGGGCTAAGGGCAGAGGCAGAGCTTGGATCGTGCTGGGAAAGGCTGGAGCGGTGGAGTGAGCTAGCAGATACCCCACCCGCTCCAGGTGCCGCTGTCCCCGCAGGTGCCCGCCCCAAGCCCGCTGGAGCAGCCTATGGCATGTGGGGTAAGTGAAAACCGACATGCCAAGTTCCTCTGAAGACAGACCTAGGCTAGGACCGCCAGAACCCCTTCTGCCTCACCTGCTGCATCTACTGCCCCCAACTCCCTCGACGCTGTCTGAAGAGCACTTGAGCCCTAGGCAGCCTTGGAAACCAGACCCGATTATCCTCGGCAGAAGGCACAAGGACTGTGCAGTTGCCTGGGGACAGTGTGTCCTGGGAGTGAACCCAAGGCCACCCCTGGGCCAGCACTAGAGAACCAAGCCAGGACTGGCCCCAGCTGTCAGAGACCAGCGCAGGCGGCTCCTCGGGCCTGAATCTAGCTGAGGAAGTGTCTGGCATGGGAAGACTTCTCTTACCTTCTTTTCAACTGTCCGTTATCCTGTTTTGGGTGGTTAGGCATGACTAGCCCCCGGGTGCAGGTGCCCAGTGACAGAAGGCCAGTTCAGTGGTAGATCCATACTCTTCCTTGACAGGCTTATCCTGCTTGCCATACTCCTGATGCTTCTGTGTGGAGTCACAGCCAGTTGTGTACGATTCTGCTGCCTCAGGAAGCAGCCGCACACCCAGACACACACGCCAGCGGCATGGCAGCCCTGTGACGGGACAGTCATCCCTATGGACAGCGACAGCCCCGCACACAGCACTGTGACCTGTGAGTGTCTGGAACCCACTAGCCAGCATGGGGGCAAAGGACACCGTGGGGCGACTGCCAAGCCATCTTGATAAACCCACTCTTGTTCCTTGCAGCCTACAGTTCCGTGCAGTACACACTAGGCATGCGGTTGCCCCTGTACTTTGGGGAGCCAGACCCTGACTCCATGGTCCCCCCCACCTACAGCCTATATGCTTCTGAGCTGCCACCCTCCTACGATGAGGCTGTGGAGATGATAAAAGCCAGGGAGGAAGCAGCCGCTCCCTCTGAGAAAACCAACTCTCTGCTTGAGGCCTTGGAGCTTGAGACCACCGGAGGGCGCCAGGAGCCAGACCCCAACGCCCAGCGGCCCTAGCCACGCCCGTTTGAAAAGGGTGGGAGTTCTTTCATCTGGAGCCATTAAACCATAGCCTGGATTCCTGGCACTTAGGACCAAGGAACCCCACCTGTGTCATCCTTCCCCTGGGAAGGCCAGCCGTCCAGCACATTGCTGCAGACTCGGCCTTATTGCTATGCAATGCCCGGCCAGCCAGCCTGCTTCGTATTGGCCCCTCTTCTTCACCCCTCCCACCCGGCCGGGGCCCAGCAGACCCTCAGCCTGGAGGAGCCTGGATCTCAGGAGCTCAAACCCCTCTCTGGCATGTCAGCCCTTTGAGGGGAAAATAAAGTTTATGTAAACATGGTCTCCACCTTTTCAGAAAGGGCTCTGGTGCCCCCCTCAGGGTGTCCAGCAGGCCTTAAGTAGCCACCCAATGTAAACAGTCAAGTCTAGTGGGGGAGAGGGGTCCATCTGCTATTCCTGCTGGTGTTTAAAGCCCACATCTGGACAATGGGAAGGGCCAGGGATCAGAGAGAAATGATCTGAATTTCAGAGTGTGCCCACATACCCTTATCCAGGCCCACCTCTTCCCAGGTTGGGACCGTGAAAAACAGTAGAATCTGGCTGAAACATTTACTTTGATACAGACCTGGTGGCAGGGAGGGTGGCAGTGGACAGCAGACTCCCTGGGCAGGCCCCCCACAGCCACAGCAGCTGGGCCAGTTTGAAGGACTCCCCCCCCAATCTGGCTTCGAATCCTGGGGGTAGAAGGGCAGGTTAGCAGCCTTCCCTGTCCTTCCCAGAGGCTTTAGTTCCCAGGCTCAGCCACTGCTCACCTTCTTAGTCAATGGTTCCATCCCCACCCCAGTCAACCTCCTTGGGTCAGCCTCCATTTTACCGAGGGTCTCACACAGTCTATCCAGTACCCTTGACGTCCTCATCAAAGCTGCCCTCCCGGTCCTGGGCTTTCTCCTAGTAAATCCCCATTAGCATCAGGAAGCCATCCCAACTAAAGAACCCTTTGTCTGCAGGGTCTGGGAATCAAGCTAGGGGTAGCTCCCAGGTCCACCCTTTCACCCCTAGCTGTATCTCCCCCCACTCACATGCACAGGTGACCACAGCCCAAGACTGCACCCACACCCCACACCCCGCACCCTGCCAGCCCCGACTTACCGGCTCTGTCCACATCCTTGCCCACGTAGGTCAGCTCATTCTTGGTGAAAGCAATGCCCAGTAGGACCATTAGCTGCCCCTATTCTTCAGTCCTCACCTTCCCCTTGCTCTCTTTATCCAACATCTCAGAGACACCCCAGTATCCCTTAATCCACTCAGCTGCCAAGCACTCCGTCTCCAGGGGCTCCTCATTGCCCTCCTGTCCAGGAGAGGGTAAGAAGTAACCTATCATCTACTTAGCTATCCCTTCCTTCAGGGCATACATAAAAAGGAGGGTCTAGTGGAGAGAAGAGGTTTAAGAACAAGCAGGTATGCCGGCAGCTTCATCATGAGTGTAACCCTGACAGAAGCAAGAATATATCAAGTGGGGGTGGCACAGTCGTGAGGGCCAGATGAAGGCAGTCAGGCAGGCACACAAGAGCCAGCCTTGTGAGGTAGCACCAGGGACTAAAAAAAAAATCTATGGACAAACCCTGGGGCCAAAGAAGTAGACACCAGACGAGACCAGGTGAAGGATGCAGGAAACTAGCATGGGGGGAAAGGGGGGGTGCGTGTCCAATGAAGCCATGGTAAAGGTTTCCAGGTAAAGGCTTCCCTGCCAGCAGGTCTTAGGACATCCTTAGGATATCCAAGGGACAGTTCAGCAATCAACCATCTTCTCACACCCTTGCAGTAGCAGGTCCCTTTGAAAGCCAGCCTCACAGTGGTGGCTTGCCCCTTCAGCAAGGGTGCTTTACCCTGGACCTACCTGGAGGAGGGAAGTGTTGGTAGTGAAAGTCTTCTTCCCTTGGCTTCCAAAGCTCCTTCTTAGACTCCCAAAAGGCCCTCATACCTTAGGTGCATCCTCTGCCTGCAGGCCCTGTCCCCTTTCCCTCACCAACCCACCCAGGCGTTCCACCAGAGGTTCCATGGGGTGCTGAAGCCACCTTACTATGTGCATAGCTGACCAAAAAATAAATAAATAAATAAAAAATGAAGTGACTCCAGGCTGTTTTGGGCAGAGCATGCTGGACCGTGGCACTAGCCAGGTCTTAACTAGGTTCAACTACCTAGGGTTTCCAGGATACAGATTCCAAAATCCTTTTAGGGGCAGAAAATCCTGCCAGCCTTATTTCAGAATAGGCCCAGTCCTTCCCTACAGGGTCACTTCCTGAACCTTCTCAGTTTGGGCATTCGCTCATCCTGAAGATGAGTGCTAAAAGCCAGTGGCAGAGGGGCAGAGAAGGGCCAGCCAATGCTAGATCCTTATGTGGGCTGTTGTTCCCTTTTCTATGTTCACACACACACACACACACACACACACACACACACACACACACACGTGTGCGCGTGCAGACATAAATAATAAATATAAATGTGCCGGGCAGTGGTGGCGCACGCCTTTAATCCCAGCACTTGGGAGGCAGAGGCAGGTGGATTTCTGAGTTCGAGGCCAGCCTGGTCTACAGAGTGAGTTCCAGGACAGCCAGGACTACACAGAGAAACCCTGTCTTGAAAAACCAAAAAAATAAATAAATAAATAAAAATAAAATAAATAAATAAATATAAATGTGATTTTTTTTTTTTTTTTTTTTTAAGTTCAGGGCTGGGGAGATGGCTCGGTAGATTAAAAGCACCTAAGTTCTGCTGCAGGGACCCTCATTAAAGGCCGTGACCGCTTATTTTAGAAACTCCTTGCAAAAGCCCCAGCACATTTGCCTTTGTCTGGCTGGACTCACATACTCACAGACTCAGTGCTAATCCCACTGCCAAGACTTGGCAAACACTCTCTGAAGTTAGAAGGGCTGGCCGGGCAGTGGTGGAGCACGCCTTTAATCCCAGCACTTGGGAGGCAGAGGCAGGTGGATTTCTGACTTCAAGGCTAGCCTGGTCTACAGAGTGAGTTTCAGGACAGCCAGGACTACACAGAGAAATCCTGTCTCAAAAAAAAAAAAAAAAAAAGATAGAAGGACTGAGCAAGTGCCTTAAGGATCCCGGCTACCATGCACAGATGGGACTGAAGGTCCCTAGCTTAGAGCAGAAACATGGGCACAGCCTGTGGCCAGGCAGGTGAACCTGGGGCAAGCTAGCACTATGAGGCTGGCGGATTTGCTCCAGGCAGTTGGTGGCTATTCTGGGGTTTCTTGGGAAACCTGACCTCCCACCCACTCAGAACAGCATAGCCAACTCCCTAAGAAGAAAGCAAGGTGCCATAGAAACACTCAAATACTCTGTGTCCATTTACACATTTGTGTTTTTTCAGATGTGCACTAGTCCCTCTTATCTGAGGATAGCAAATCACCAGGTAGTGGTGCTGACCCCCAACACCATAGTTGGGAGTCCTTCCTGCTCCCATCCAGGCAGAAGCAGAAGACCTGCTGAGGAGAGAGCAGAAAGCGCAGCACTCAGAGGCTTATGCTTGCAGATCTCAGTCACTGTGCACTGAGAGGCTCTTCTCATCCCTAGCTGGCTGGCTGCCAAAATTACTCATGACCTTGGCCCACCTGTCCCATGCCTGTCTGATGACTCTAAGCATGTGCCACACTCACTCGGTGTCCTCTAAAAGCCCAGCCCTCTGCCTGCCAGAATCCCCAGAGTTGCTGTTCAAAGCAGGCCAACTGCAGAGGCTAAAGGTTTGTGCCTTCAGTGGGGGTTCCCTGAAGCAGAACCTAGATACTCTTTTTTTTTTTTGGTTTTTCGAGACAGGGTTTCTCTGAACCTAGGTACTCTTAATCCACTGAGCTGTCTCTCAGCCCTGAGCTTAAAGACTTAAAGAAAAAAATTATCACATTTGTGTGTGTGTGTGTGTGTATGCGTGCATGTGTGCGTGTGTATGCGTGCATGTGTGCGTGTGTACGTGCGCGCTGCACAGTGGGCCTGTCTCCCAGGTGAGGTCAGGACATGGACTGTGGGAGGGGCCAGCTCTGGGTTTAATGTAGTAGGAGGGTCATTCTATTCCTTAATACTGGCTATGATTTGTCTTTGTTTGCCCCCAGGGTTGGGAGCTGTGATGGTTTGTATATGCTTAGCCCAGGGAGTGGCACTATTTGGAGGTGTGGCCTTGTTGGAGTAGGTGTGTCACTGTGAGTGTGGGCTTAAGACCCTCACCCTAGCTGCCTAGAAGTCGGTCTTCCACTAGCAGCCTTCAGATGAAGATACAGAACTCTCAGCTCTGCCTGCACCATGCCTGCCTGGATGCTGCCCTGCTCCTACCTTGATGATGATGGACTGAACCTCTGAACCTGTAAGCCAGCCTAATTAGATATTGTCCTTTATAAGACTTGCCTTGGTCATGGTGTCTGTTCACAGCAGTTAAACCCTAACTAAGACAGGAGCTATCTGTGTACTTCATGCCTTCTTCCAAGGGTACAGAGTAAGGGAAATCACAGTATCCAGACACAGGCCACCCTACCTAGAGCCCAGTGTCACAGGGGAAGCAGCAGCTTACAGGATGACCTCATGGTCCTAGACAGCCATACCTCACATCTCTTACCTGACTGTGGCTCATAGCTGTGAATAATAATAGACTTGGTTTCTTGCATCCCAGACTGCTATCTTCTGACAGAGCTGGGCTATAACTCTGAAGTCCTGAAATCTTGATGACTTCATGATTTACACTCAAATTGTCCATCCCTGGAACCCAAGTCAAAGCCAAGACAATATTCCCACCTCTCCCCTGCCTCCGGCACTGTTCTCCTCCCAGCTGTGACTCTATCCTCTCCCTAATCCCTAACAGCCAAATCTTCATCTTCTTTCTCCTTTTCATGCTGGCTGACTTCTATGTGCCTTATGCATCAGGTAAGAGAACAATAAATCTTCATTTTCCATCTTCTGGTCACTGAAGAAGAAAGAAAAACCTAGAACAGCATCTGACCCATCTTCTCTCTCTCTTTCTCTGTGTGTGTGTGTGTGTGTGTGTGTGTGTGTGTGTGTGTGTGTGTGTGTGTGTTCACATGTGTGCCACAGTGCACCAGAGGACAACTTGCAGAGGATCAGTTCTCTCCTTCTACTCTGTGGGTTCCAGGGACCAAACTCAGGTTGTAAGAATTGGTAGTGAGTTACCCATTGGGCCACCTTGCTGCCCCCGAGTGGCATATTGTCCTCAAAACAGAATTTTTTTTTTTTTGGCTTTTCGAGACAGGGTTTCTCTGTGTAGCCCTGGCTGTTCTGGAACTCACTCTGTAGACCAGGCTGGCCTCAAACTCAGAAATCCACCTGCCTCTGCCTCCCAAGTGCTGGGACCGAAGTTCCTTCTATAGGTTAGCAGCATCTACTATATGAAGAGCCTGCATATCAGCAGACCTTCAGAATGTTTCTGCCTCTTTGCTTTTGTGAATAATTCTGTAAGGAACATGCAAAGAAACTTTTTTAGATAAGATTAACATTTGAATGGGTAGGATTTGAGAAAAGCAGATAACTGCCAACATTACTACAGATGAGCCTGGTCCATTCAGCTTTTGGCCTTGAGAGGAAAAAATGGGGGAGGGGGAGAGAGGAGCAACTCTATCTGCCTGCAGATGAAGGCCAAGAATGAAACATCAGATTGTCCCTGGCCCTCTGGCCTCCGTAGTCATGTGATCCATTTCTTTAAATTCAATCACTGTCCTTACCCAACATTTATGTATGAGAGAGAGAGGGGTGTGTCTGTGTCTGTGTGTGTGTGTGTGTGTGTGTGTGTGTGTGTATGTGTGTGTGTGTGTGTGTGTGTGTGTGAGAGAGAGAGAGAGAGAGAGAGAAATGTCTCTCTAATCCAGAAGGTCACACAGAGGAAGAGACCAAACTCCCAAGAGCCAGAAAGGCACAGGAACAGTGTGTTCCAGGAACCTTGAGACATCCCCTTCTGTAGAGCATGCTGTGTATTTTCTAAATACAGTGATATGGGTCCCAGAGGTTTGGGAGAATATGTATACAACAGGAACAGCCCAGTACTCCCTGGCCCTGGTGCTTCCAAAGACAGAGACCCAGTGTCCTAGCTTCATTTCTGTCTTTAAGATAAAATATCCTGACAAAAAGCAATTTAAGGAAGCTAAGGGAGGCTGGAGAGACGGCTCAGCAGTTAAGAGCAATGACTACTCTTCCAGAAATCCTGAGTTCAATTCCCAGCAACCACATGGTGGGTGGCTCACAACCATCTGTAATAAGCATCCGATACCCTCTTCTGATGTGTTTGAAGACAGTGACCGTGTACTCATGTAAATGCAATAAATAAATAATTCTTTAGGGAAAAAAAAGGAAGGAAAGGGTTTATTTATTTTATTATATATTATTATTATTATTTTGGTTTTTCGAGACAGGGTTTCTCTGTGTAGCCCTGGCTGTCCTGGAACTCACTCTGTAGACCAGGCTGGCCTCGAACTCAGAAATCCACCTGCCTCTGCCTCCCAAGTGCTGGGATTAAAGGCGTGCGCCACCACTGCCCGGCAGTGCCCTATTTGTTGTATCTCATTTTTACACTAAGGAGACAATAGCAGGCCTCCAACATATTTTGATTAGTATGGATTTTTTTGTATGATAAATGGCTAAGGTTATAAAGATCTACTCAAATTAACACAAGCTGACTTAGAGATTTACCTCTAATTACTTGTGTCTTTGCTAACTGTTTAACACCAGGCTTCTAGAAAACCTAAATAAAGAACAACATACCTTTGATAAATGATATTTATGATTCCTAAGGTCTACTCAGGTTAACAGTAATTGACGTCTGGTCTCTCTATCTTTCCTGACTTTAATAAGCTTTAGCTATTTGGATAAACTGAGCCATACAAGAAACTGTGATGTTCTGTAATCTTGCACTATAAAAGGATCAAGAAAGTATATAGTTTCCAGTCTCTCTATGGACTGCATTTATGGCTTAAAGTTTTATATTGATGCTAAAGAATCTTTAAGTAAATAGGATTCAGATTTTTAAGACAGACTTAACAGGGATGAACAGTAAAATCCTAATGCTATGAAAGCTACTAACTTGTTGTAAATTATTAAAACTACTTGAGATATACAAGTTAATGTTCAGTCACCTAATAAATGATGGAGTTCTTTAATGTATTCAGAACTATGCTCACAGTCAAGCTAAGTACAAATATAATTTGTTTGCGGTGACAGGCTTTATTTAATCTCTTGTATGTGTTTTCAAGGCTAAGCCTAAAGCAAGTAACCAAAACAAGTAAAGTTTGTTTGAATCAGGTATACTTAATAGACAATGGTCCTCACACTCTGAATATAGCACTTAAAATGTTCAGTGAAGGGCTGGAGAGATGGCTCAGTGGTTAAGAGCACTGACTGCTCTTCCAGAGGTCCTGAGTTCAATTCCCAGCAACCACATGGTGACTCACAACCATTTGCCTTGTGTTAGTTTTCCCAAGTTCCTCCTCTACAGGAAAATCTCTCAGACCTGGGTCTGGCAGCTGAAGGTCTATGCTGGTGCAGCAGGTGAAGATGTAATGTTGTCTGGTGTGACACCCAAAGACCTATAACCTCTGCCCCCACAAGCAAAGCCTAGGGAGCCTAGGGGAACCATCCAGGTAGCCAGTAAGTCTCAGTCAGATAGATACAGAGGCCATTTAGATTATAATTTATCTCTGATGGTGTGGATGGCAAACTGTAGGTCTATTAGTTTAATAGGGAATCTAGCTCCTCCCGACAAAGCTGCAGAGGCCTGGTCAGTCCTTTTATATGTAAAATTAGCCATCACTTTTTCTAGAGCTGCTAGGTCAGCTTAAAAAGGTCCACACAGTTTCAATCCTGCTGGCGGACTTCACACGAAAAGAAATACTATTCCTTTATTTACAGGAACTTGCTTTGCAATGGCTGCCCTCAATAACCAACCACTTGGGTCCCATGGTAAATGACTGGATTAAAGAAAAGGTTTAAAGTTTATTTAAGGGCTGGAGAGATGGCTCAGCGGTTAAGAGCACTGACTGCTCTTCCAGAGGTCCTGAGTTCAATTCCCTGCAACCACATGGTGGCTCACAACCACCTGCAATGGATGGGATCCAATGCCCTCTTCTAGTGTGTGTCTGAAGACAGCTGCAGTGTACTCATATAAATAAAAAATAAATAAATCTTTTTTTTTAAAGTTTGTTTAAGTTGTGAGTGTCTATGAAAGTGTTTTAAAGCACGTGCAAGTTGTAAAGGTCTAAGAAAGGGATTTAAGATATGTAAAAAAAAACTATTTCAGATTTTCTTCTTGCTACTTCAGAAGTTCGGTTTTGGCATTTTAATCAATGAGGTTCTGATGACCTATTAATCTAGCCCAGGTAAACAACCAACTACTATTATCATAGTCGAGTGGTCAAAACTTAAAATTTCCTTGGTTGTCTTCTAAGTAGAGACTTAAAAGTGCCTGTCGACTGTGCTAAAAACATTTCTGTCCCATGGATACATCCAGCCCTCTGGAAAGAGCATTCGTGCTTGTAAGCCATGTTTTGGATCCTCAGGCTTTTGGTAAGAATCAAAGGCATGAATCTACTCCTTTTCTAATGTGAGTTCCAGTACAGATTACAAACAGTAGTAATGCTAAGTCCAAAAAAAAATTTTTTAATTAATTTATTTATTTTATACGAGTACTCTATCTGCATGTACACCTGCACGCCAGAAGAGGGCACCATAACTCATTATAGCCGGTTGAAAGCTACAATGTGTTGCTGGGGATCTCAGGACCTCTTAACCACTGCACAATCGCTCCAGCCCTGCCTAAAACTTTTATCTCTTTTTACAAACTTAAAAAGAAAATTCATGTAAGCTTCATGGAGTCATGAGACTTGAATTCACCTGTCACAGGTCAAAAGAACTCCAGATAAGTACTGCCTGTCAACCAACAGCCTACGATTTCCACCTTCCACACTACTGCCTATTCCTGAAAGGCTGGCCTCCCTCTTCCCTGGTGTGGGACTCCAGGACCATGGAAGTTTCAAGTAAACACCCAAGATAAAGATTTCCCCCCACCGGGTAGTGGTGGTGCACGCCTTTAAACCCAGCACTTGGGAGGCAGAGGCAGGTGGATTTCTGAGTTCGAGGCCAGCCTGGTCTACAGAGTGAGTTCCAAGACAGCCAGGGCTACACAGAGAAACTCTGTCTCAAAAAAAAAAAAAAAGATTTTCCCCTAAATTCTTTAACTTTACCTTCTGCCCCTAGATAAATAGATAGATAGGTAGATAGATAGATAGATAGATAGATAGATAGATAGATAGATGAGTCCAGCCACCAGAAAGAGCTTCTAGTGGCCAAAGCCATAACAATGTGAACGAGAAAATGGATGAAAGCCAGAAATAAGCAAAAATCAGTTGTACATCAAAGTCTGGAAAGGCCACACATACATGGAAGAAACATCTGCAAATCACATAGCTGATGAAGAGTTAATAGCCAGAATATATAAAGAATATATAAGCCGGGCAGTGGTGGTGCAGGCCTTTAATCCCAGCACTTGGGAGGCAGAGGCAGGCAGATTTCTGAGTTTGAGGCCAGCCTGGTCTACAGAGTGAGTTCCAGGACAGCCAGGACTACACAGAGAAACCCTGTTTCCAAAACAAAACAAAACAAAACAAAACAAAACAAAACAAAAGAAGTGACAGATGGTGCAGAAATGCAGCAAATGTATTGCCAGCCAGAGCTTTTTTTTTTTTTTTTTTTTTTTGGAGACAGGGTTTCTCTGTGTAACCCTGGCTGTCACTCTGTAGACAAGGCTGGCCTCGAACCCAGAGATCTGCCTGCCTCTGCCTCCCAAATGCTGGGATTAAAGGAGTGTGCCACCACTGCCTTGTCTTTTTTATTCTTTTTGTTTCCCCTAAAGATTTATTTATTTATTTATTTATTTATTTATTTATTTATTTATTTATTTATTTATTTTGGTTTTTCGAGACATGGTTTCTCTGTGTAGCCCTGGCTGTCCTGGAACTCACTCTGTAGACCAGGCTGGCCTCGAACACAGAAATCCACCTGCCTCTGCCTCCCAAGTGTTGGGATTAAAGGCGTGTGCCACCACTACCCGGCAAGATTTTTTTTTTATTTTATGTGCATTGGTGTTTTGTTTGTATGTATGTCTATGAAGGGGCCATATTCCCTGGAATTGGAGCTACAGACATTTGTAAGCTCCCATGTGGGCACAGGCAACTGAACCTGGGTTCTCTGGAAAAGCAGCCAGTGCTCTAAAGTGCTGAGCCAGCCTCTTATTCTTTTTTTAAAAAAAAATGTTTACTTTTACTTTCTGTGTGTTTGTCGGAATGCACATATGTGCACTGTGTGCATGCCTCATACCCAGAAAGGTAGAAGAGGGTCTCAGATGCCCTGGAACTGGAGCTGTATATAGACAGTTGTGAAGCGTCTCGTGAATGCTGGAAAGCGAACCTGTGTCCTTCAGCAAGAGCAGCAGAAGCTTTCAACCGCTGTGCCACTTCTCCCGCAACTCATCTTTACTTTCTTGAGCTCGAATTTCACCTTATACCCCAGGCTGTCATCGAACACGTGATTTCCTCCTTCTCTCCATCTCCTGAGTATTGAGACTTCAGGTTTTGCCAGCAAGCCTGCTAAGATTTTTCTCTTCTTAATGTTTCTGAGGGGTTAGGCGGACAGCTGAATTGAGAGCCTTTGCGTACTGGTTCACTGTGAGGCAAGGTCAGCATCTTAAGACCCTTACTGGGAGCTGGGCAGTGGGGCGCTTGCCTTTAATACCAGCACCCAGGAGGATGAGACAGGCGGATCTCTGAGTTCCAGGCTAGCCCAGTCTCAAAGCAAGTTCCAGGACAGTCAAAAAAAAGGAGGTGGGGGTGGGGGAGTAGGTTACTGGGACCAGTTGGATATTCCTCCCAGATCCTATCCGGACATTGTCCATGTCAATCAGGCCAAGCGCCTTCTCTGCTCCACTTTTAGCCCCACCTTCTTTGCGTCATTCAACCAGTCCGGAAGCGGAGCCGCTCGGCGTTCGGAAGTTCCTCTTGTTCCCACCAGGAGGCGCTCGAGCACCATTCGCAACCGGGTGTGGCGGCCAGGGCTCTTCGGAATCTAGTAGGACTAAAAGCTTGAGTTGGAGACCAGGGGTGGGGCGCTCTGTTTTCGAAACGCCGTCTTGTAAGTATCACTTTCAGGTTTCCACAATTGCAAAGAACAAGAATAGAAATAAATTCCATCTCAGCCATCTGGAAAGCTGACAACAGCTATAGTCCCGCAGGTGCAGACGCTAACTCGTGGTGGGGGTGGGGTGGGGTGCGGGGGAAACACGCAGAACTCTAACCCCAATCTCGGTGCAAGAGCCAAGTTTCCGACTAACAATCCCTGCAAACAGCCTTCTGAGCCTGGTGGCGCCGCGTTCCCACCAGGCGAGCCAACAGGCCTGGACCTAGTCCTTGGATAGGCAGTACTACGCTGTACTTCCTGCTCTGTCCAGCCCCAACTTGGCTCAGCCTCTGCTGAGCAGCCCAAGGCCCTGGATTCTATAATGGGACAGGGAAGGGCTCGCCCTTGTTCTTTTCTGTCTTAAATGTGCAGCAGAGCCATTTTGTCCAAAGGCATTGAGGGCACAGACTGCTCTACACATTAAGTCCATTGTGGCCAGCCAACACAGCCAACAGAGGGAGTTCCGTCCATCCTGTCTGCATCTCTACAGTATGGAAGGAAAACTGAGACTGGGGAGTAAAACCAGTGCAGGTGCATGTATTCTTTCCTTATAGAGCCCTGGCCTGAGAGGCAGCATCTGCAAGCTGTGGTGGGCAGGTGAGGCAGCAAGTAAACATGAACCTCGTTCCAACAGGACCCCAGGAACAGCCAGTTGAATCAAAGGCATCTACTCTTGTCCCCATTGCAGGGCTGGAGTGCTTCTCCTTTTTTTTTTTTTGGTTTTTTCGAGACAGGGTTTCTCTGTGTAGCCCTGTCCTGGAACTCACTCTGTAGACCAGGCTGGCCTCTAGCTCAGAAATCCGACTGCTTCTGCCTCCCAAGTGCTGGGATTAAAGGCATGCGCCACCACTGCCCGGCAAGTGCTTCTCCTTATATATACTCTTTTCTAGAGTCAAGGAAGGAAGGCAGTATCATATACACCTTTGATCCCAGCACTCTGGTGGCAGAGGCAGATGTATCTTTGTGTGTTCAAGGTTAGCTTGGTCTACATAGCAAGTTGCAGGGCAGCCAAAACTGCAGAGAGAGACTGCTGAGAGAGAGAGAGAGAGAGAGAGAGAGAGAGAGAGAGAGGAAAAATAAAGACCCTAAGGTCTTTAAGACTGGACTAGGTGTGGTGCACACATCTTTAATCCCAGTACTATGGAGGCAAAGGCTGACAGATCTCTGTGAGCTCTGAGCCAACCAAGTCTACGTAGTGAGGCCCTATCTAAAAAATAAATAAGTATATAAAAAATAAACTTCAGAGAGCAATAGGAGGGCAAAGGAGGCAGAATAGGAGACCATTATAAGTCTGAGCTAGTCGCAGGACCGACCACAGAGGACTCAGTCAGGCCTAGGCATGAGCCTCAGAGGTATTGCAGCAGGGCCCAACCCATCTCACAGGGACGTCACAGAGGAAAGCTCCAGGGCCCTAGCTCCCTTCAAGGCCTCCTAGGCTGTTTTTCAAAACACCTAGCACCTTTGGCCTGGCCTCCCCAGGAAGGTACCTTAAGGCTACGGATGACGCTGGCTCTAGTGCATACCGTACAGCTGGAGGCCCAACACCTATTCCAGCCTCACACAGCCCTGTGTAACTGCCTGGAGCCATGGCTCCTCTACACACACACACACACACACACACACACACACACACACACACACACACACACACACACACACACACCCATGCCTGCCTCTCCTCATTGCCTCTTTCCGGCAAACCTTGCATCATTTCCCAGGTGGCAGGTGACTGAACTACAGGGACAAGATTCTAGACAAACAGCTCTTGGACCCCAGAGGCCACTCAGGAGGAAGCTGCCCCTGCAGGATCCAGGTCTTGCCAAAGATGTGTGGGCTGAGCCCCTGGGGTGCTGCCCTGGGACTTGAGGCTTAGCATCTGGGATGGCTCTACTGAAGGTTAAACTGCTAACTGCTTCTTGCCTTGGGGCCTGCACAATAGGGTCCAGGGCCCACCCTTAGTGTCAAACATGGCTGAACATGGCTTAGATCACAGTTGAGTGGCTCTGGGTAAGGGAGTGGGGTGAGGAGGCTATCCAGTGACTCCTTCATTTCTGGTCCTGTTGAGCTCAGGATGGCTACAGCTACTTCAGAAGGTGCTGGTGCACTACATATGGGTCCCAGGCAGAGGCCTGGGACAATGTCACTGGCGTGATGAGCAGACTCAGGCATGAGGCGAAAGGTCAGCTGGCCTGAGGAAGAAGCAGAAGGGCCCAGAGCAGCTACCTCAGCTGGGCACTCTCAGCAGGGAGGAGACAAACTCCAGAAGACTGACTTCACACCTAGCATGGGGGCCTCTGGGTGGGAATCAAGAGACCAGCAGGACAGAAAGGATAGCAATGGACGTGGATGCCTTAGGCAGAGGCTGAGCGATCATGAGCTCCAAGCTAAGCCAACGCTGATCCTGTCTCGAAGCTGTTGGTGGTGGGACACACCTTGAATTCCAGCACTTGGGAGGCAAAACCAAACCAAACCAAACCAAAAATCCTGTCTCAATTTTTTTTAATAATAGTAATAAAAGGATATGGTGTTATATCCTTTAATCCCAGCTTTGGAGGGCAGGAGCCAGAGGATCAGGAGCTCAAGGTCATTGTTGACCTCATAGTGAGTTAGAGGCCAGCCTTGGATGCACAAGACACAGTCTCTCAAATATCAAATAAATAAATAAATAAATAAATAAATAAATAAATAAATAATAGCACATTTTGCTAGGCAGTGGTGGCACAAGCCTTTAATCCCAGCACCCAGGAGGCAGAGGCAGGTGGATCTCGGAGTTCCAGGACGGCCAGGGCTACACAGAGAAATCTCTCCAAAAAAAAAAAAAAAAGTGTGTGTATGTACCATGGGCATGCCTGTCCACAGAGGCCAGAGGAGGGTGTTGGATTCCCCTGAATTTGGAGTTACAGAAGGTTATGAACCACTGTGTGAACGATGAAAATCAAATCCAGGTCCTCTGGGAGAATAGCCAGTGCTTATAACTGCTGAGCAGTTTCTCCAGCCCTTTCTTTCTTTCTTTTCTTTCTTTCTTTCTTTTTTTTTTTTTTTTTTTGTGGTGGTACACACCTTTAAAGATTTATTTATTTTACATATATGAGTACATTGTAGCTATCTTCAGACACACAAGAGGGGGCATCAGATCCCATTACAGATGGTTATGAGCCACCATGTGGTTGCTGGGAATTGAACTCAGAACCTCTGGAAGAGCAGTCAGTGCTCTTAACCGCTGAGCCATCTCTCCAGCCCTTTCTACATTTTTTTTTTATTAAAGACAAGGTAAGGTAAAATTGGGGAACTGAGTCAACAGAAATATTTGAGCTCTCTCTCTCTCTCCCTCTCTCTCTCTCTCCCTTCTGATCCATGAGTCCATGTGAGACCTGTGGAGGTTCTTTGTGGAAACCTCCAAGTCTGGAGCTGGGGCAGGGGAGGGGAGGGGAGGGGAAGGGAGGGGGGGTATGGGCATGGTGAGGAGAGCAGGTAAGGACATCAAACGTGGGTTTGCTGAGCCTAGAAGGCTGCAACCCAGAACCTTTCTCAGGGAGGGTCAATCTGGTAAACTGGGGTGACTTTCTGTTAGAAAGAATGTGGTATGCAGCTCTTCAGCCTGAGGGGAATTCAGGACTCTATGAACAGGACCCACTGTGGCCAGAACCATGCCAGCTAGGGGTCCTGAGCCCATTGTACCTCATGTCAACACCCTGCAGCTTGTAGTCCCCAGAGGCCAAGCAAGGCTTGTAGATGGCATCCCCTGCCCAGTGACCTGAGCTAATTTCCTGCTGTAGAAGGGCACTTCCAGGTACACATTCCAACCATACCTGGTGGGCCCAGCAGGGTTGTGGACAGGAGTCTGGGAAAACCTCAGTGTCAGCAACAATCCTGTGGCCCCTTAGAATGCTAAGGAGCCTGGACTCCATGGAAACTTTGATAGCTGGGTGGCTTGCCCCTACTCCTGCTGCTGCCACAGGTGTGAGATGTTTACCTAGCAGGTGTTGGAAGAGCCTAGTCTCAGGGTAGTGGGTCCCAGGGTGCCATCTGCTGGGAAAAGAGTCCCCAGGATGTCAGGAACTCCCTTCCCCCAGGCAAGGCTCTAGGCAGAGGAGAGCTGGAAGCAGGGGCCTGCACCTAGCAGTTCAGAATCTAGGTAGCTCCTTTGCCCTAGACAAGCTATCATGACCTCAGGTCCACATCCGGTTCCTGGGTTCAGCATGGCCAATAGTATGTATGTTTTTCCATTCATTGTTCCGAAAACCCTCTTCCTGTGCATGCCTAGGTCTGTAAGTAACACTTTGTAGGGGAAGGAAACATTTTTTTGTTTTTTGTTTTTTCTGGGAGCCACAAAATGTCTCAGGGCTAAGAACTGCCCCTGGACCAGTCTGCTTCACCAAGTCACCCATCAGGCCTCATCTCTGGACACTGAGGCCTGCACCCTACGTCCCTGTTCACTCAAGCCCTCTTATCTGTGTGTATGTCAAAGTCTGGGTATAGGCCTCTGCACCCCTCAGCCTCTGTCACATCTCCATCTGTCCTTTCTCACAGGGTATATACCCAGGGTATGGTCATCAGCTGTCCGGTTAGGCCAGAACCTGTGGCCTGCAGGCAATGGAGGAAGGTCCAAGAAAACAACTGTTGCCTTTGCTTAAATTGCTTTTCCAGGCTGGGGCAAGAAATAGGACTGGGGCACTTGGGAGGCAGAGGCAGGTGGATTTCTGAGTTCGAGGCTAGCCTGGTCTACAGAGTGAGTTCCAGGACAGCTAGGGCTTCACAGAGAAACCCTGTCTTGAAAAAACAAAAAACAAAAAAAGAAAGAAAGAAAGAAAGAAAAAAAGGAAGAAAGAAAGAAAAATAGGACTGAGGACTGTTGGGAAGGAGGGAGCCATGGTGGCCCCAGAATTCCCAGAGATCTTGCCCCAAGAGATGCCTTAAAGGATATCTAGGTGTAGGTCTGGGGCCCTTGCTTAACCTGTTAGGTGGAAGTGAACAGTACAGGGATCTTAGAATTATGTTTATTTCAGTTGTCCCACTCAGCACTAACTGGATGTTCTGACGAGCTACTGTCCAGAGTTGCCCTAATAATTCCTGCATTGGGCAGAAACTAAAGCAGGAAATAGCAGGCAAATTGATCTTCACTCATCAGTTTCACAAACAAGAAAGCCTTCTTTAGATACAGCTTATAAATTCTGAAGTTTTATATTTCCTTTTGGTTTTGAATTGAATCTGGGTCCTCTGGAAAAACAGCTAATGCTCTTAACAGCTGAACCATCTCTCCAGCCCCTTGGTTTTGATTTTTTTTTTTTTTTTTTTTTTTTTTTTTTTTTTTTTTTTTTTTTTTTTTTTTTTTTTTTTTTTTTTTTTTTTTTGGTTTTTGGAGACAGGGTTTCTCTGTGTAGCCCTGGCTGCCCTGGAACTCACTCTGTAGACCAGGCTGGCCTCGAACTCAGAAATCCGCCTGTCTCTGCCTCCCAAGTGCTGGATTTTTTTTTTTTTTTAGACAAAGTTTCATTTGGTAGTTTATGAAGGCCTGGAATTGGCTGGACTTGAATTCATAGCAACTCCCCTGCCTGGCCTTTTGAGTCCTGGGATTATAGGCATATACCACCATGCATAGCTCCAAATTCTAGTTTTAGCAGGAAGATTGGTTTTGGGGTGGACCTTGAGGTTTTTTCCTCTTTTGAGCAGCATTTTCCTCCCACCTGGTGACAGGAAACAGTTCCATCCTTTGGGCTGGAAACTTTGTGTTCTCTAAACAGAGCTCCTAATGGTAGCCTCCAGCTTTCTGCCACGAGGGCCCCTTGAAATCTGAAGAAAGCCCTTCAGTGTCTTGTTTTCACAGAGATCTCAGATGCCTCTGAATACTGCAGTGCTAAGCTGGGGTGACCAGAAGGCAGAGTTCATAGTAGTGATTTCCTTATCAGGCAGAGGGAGATATCACACGGAACACCCGGATCCAACTTGCCTCCACAGTCCAGGTGTCTGTTCATGAACTATCTACCTAGTCAATTGCTTTGTATACACATGGTTTAAGATTGTGTTCTTTGTTGGTTTATCATTGTTTCAACCTTGATGTTTGAGCCCCTGCTCTTTCCGCTCCTAGCTGCCTTCTTCATTAGAGAGTTTAAATGAAGATGATATGGGGAGTCCCTTGTTTAGGTTTCTCTATGGCACCCAGACCACTGCATAGGCCAAGATGTTCACACATGTAACTCAGGCTGATGCACCCTCCCACAAATCCTAGAAAAGATATTTGTTGCTTCTTCCAGAAATGCAGCTGCTACTGGCCACCCCGGGCCTTTACTGAAGTCTGAACAGTGCACATGTCATGGGCGACGGGAGTCATCTAGCCTCTTCCCAGGTTTCTGTCTTTTTTTTTTTTTTGGTTTTTCGAGACAGGGTTTCTCTGTGTAGCTCTGGCTATCCTGGAACTCACTCTGTAGACCAGGCTGGCCTCAAACTCAGAAATCTGCCGGCCTCTGCCTCCCAAGTGCTGGAATTAAAGGCGTGCACCACTACTGCCCGGCGCCAGGTTTCTGTCTTAAGAGGAGGCAACGCTTTGCCCGTTCTCACTGATAAAGCACTTCAGCCTTCACCCCAGGCCTGCCTCAGCGCCTGTGGAAGTCAGAGGACACTGTTATAGTTTTCTCCTAACGTCTGTCTGTCCGGCTTGTGTGGCAAGCACTTTTAGCCACTGAACTGTTGGCCGGTGCCTGCTTTATTTTGAGACAGTGGCTCTCTATGAAGGCCAAGCTGGCTTTATCTAGACAGTAGCCTTCCGGGTGATGGGATTACCACCGGGCACTGCTGGACATCCTTTCCACTTCCATCTCATTTTGGTCCCTGGATATGGGGTAGCTGGTTTTGATCAAAGGTTAGTGATCAGAAGGACCAGGGTTTGAAGCCTGGTAAGAAGAAATAGGCATGGGGCCGATCTGGTGAGACTGGGAGGGGACCGAGGGTCCTTTAAGGATCCTGGCCAGTCAGTCTACAAAGACTACCATCCTGTTCCTGCCATGTCCCCTGTGGATAGATGTGCCACAGGAGGTTAGGGGTGAGAGCTGCATGGGTCCCGTCCAGGTTACCTTAGCAGAGATGGTGAAGATAAGTGTGCTAAGGGGGTGAAGGAGGGATGAGGGTTTCCTTAAGAGCTGTGGCCCCGTTCTTTCATCAAGCTCTGCCTTTGGAAGCCCACAGGAACTAATTAGCACTTTTGTCCCTGTCACCTACATTCTGAGTCCCTGGGCGCCTGCCCATCACATGTCCCTCCTCTCTTTCCTTCCTCTTCTCGGGGCTCTGGGCTGTGGAGGCAGGGACAGGCTGCAGTCTCACTTACTGGAAGTGATGATGTAGTAGCTGTGTGGTGGAGAAACTAGACAGTGCTCAGCAGGGCAGGAATGGTCCGCATGGCCTGAATCCAGGCCAGGACAAAGGGACTTTATTGGTCACTACCCTGTCCTTCTTACCAGATCTGGAAATCTAGAAATGTTCCTTGGTGTTTCAAGCCTCTTCAAAGCCTGGCTGGAGCAAGGCACCAGGGCACTGCCTTGCTCTGGATCCCTGTCACATGCCTAGATTGTTTGAATAATTCAGATTTAAGAAGACCTACTTTCCTGTTAGGCCATTTCCTGCTAAAGAGCAGATGGGGGAGGGGCACTTGAATTATACATCCATGCTCCCAGGGTTTGTACAGAAGGCTGGGCACTGAGCCAGCCCCTGGGCAGTGCCTCCACCCTGGAGTCCTGCTCTGCCCTGCAGCCACTGCTGATGGGCCCTGGGCTCCTCACGTTTGACTGGGTGTGGCTATGGATTTGCCAGCTGATTTCTGAGATATTTCCTGAGAAGGGAGTGTGCCTGAAAAATCAGGAGAGGCCTGAGTCCTGGGCTAGAGGCAGGGATCCCTCAAGTTTTTGTCTAACTGTGGAGGGGGCTGGGCAGCAGTGTAGGAGCCAAAAATCACAAGAGGCCTAAGCTAAAGGGGTTAGATGAAGGAGCTTCAGAGACTTTGGAATACAATAGGAAAGGCTAGCTTCTTATCATCTTCAGGGCAGGTTTCTAGTTAGAGCAGGCTGGAGACTGACCAAGGGCCAGGGCCAGAGGTCCCTGCTGCCTGGGGAGTGCACATATCAGACTGGGGTGAGGCCATGTGGTAACCTGAAGCTTCAGCTAGGGATCTGAGATTCAGGGGTCAGCCCCTCCTCTTCTTCCTTCCTTCCCTTCAACTTTGCCCCTGACACCCTGTCCATAAACACAAAAACGATTACCTCAGCAAGCACTATGGGGCAAGTTCCAGGGAAGACTCTGCCCTGCCCTGAACAGTCACAGATTACAGATATGCGGAGGTACAGAGGCTAAATCTCAAAGTCTGAGGAGGCTGAAGCAGGAGGATCCCAAAGTCTAGGTTAGCTTGGGCTGCATAGCAAGACTCATTCTCTAAACCAACAGTCCAACCATATTGACCATGTTAGGCTCATGTCCTCATAAGGGACCTTGTTCATGGCTGGCAATTAACTGGGAGCAGGGAAGTAGCTTATGGAACAGGGGAGCCCTAGAGCCTAGCCTCTAAGGGGCCCAGTCTGCTCTCTCCCTGCCCCCATCTTATGAGACCTAAATGTGGCTGAGAGGTACAGTAACATGGAGGGCTCTGGAGAGATAACTTGCCGTGTGTACTTGGGGCTAACTGCTTCTGTCAGTTTCCCGTCTGCACTACCTCTTCCCCCTCCCTCTCATTTCTACTTTAAGTCCTTAACCAGCAAGGTTCTGAGGGTGGGCGTCAGGCTTGCTGGAGTTTGATGATGACTTTAGAACTTGAGACCACCTAACAATACGCAGAAGGCCCCACCCTCTAATTTTCAAAAGGTACTGGAGTGTACTCCACGACCCAACCCTTTTCTGGGGAACCAGCAGGAGCCTGGGGCCCAAATATCTCCTGGTTACCCAGCTGTTCACATTCCTCTAGCTCCACCCTCTTTCGGACCAGCAGGGACCCACTCTCCTCCCAGGAATTACTATGGTTCCTGGGTCTTGGCCATCTCACTTGGAACTCAGAACACCACTTAGATACATTCTTCTAAGACCACAAATATTCTCAGGGATCCTCTGGGGGTGGGGTGTGTATGGAGGGTGAGAAAATCTTCACCAGAGTCACAGTTTTAAGTAGGATGATCAGGGCAAGGCCACTGGGAATAGGATACCCTTGAGGAATGAAGCTAGCAATGGACATTCTCTCAGGAGTGGGATACCAAGGGGTTGGGAACATCTGTGCAGAAGTGATAGCATCAAAGGCCTGGCCTTCACAAGGTTATGGAGTAGAGCCTTCTGGGAAGTTGAAGTCACAAGGGACAGTGGAGAGGATAGGGGGAAGGGAAGGACCCTCGACTCTTATTGGGAGAGAGTGGGATGATAGATCTGTCAAGGGCTTCAGGTAAAAGACAGTCACAAATGACAGTGAGTCAGGTCTTGAACAGGTGGAGTGAAGGACATAGAGTCCCAGGGGTCAGAGGCCCTAGGGTGGGATGATAGCAATGGTGGTTATATTTGAGATAACTGGAACCAGGTTTCTTACTCTCAAAGCAGGTCACTCAATATGCAAGGAAGAGAATATGAACGAAGGAACCCTGCAGTGTTTTTGGAGAGACCATACACTTAGTATGCTCAAGAAAAACAGATACAAATGTCCACATGACCGTTTGCATGTACATATACGCATTTCCACATACATATGTTTTCCCTCAGGCTGTCTGCTCAGCAACAATACTTTAGTAGCAATGAATACCCAACACCTGGATCCTCACTTCTACCACCCACTAGCAGAAGCCAGGACTCTTGAAAAAAAAGCGTCAGTCAGATCAGGGCTGGCACAGGTAAAGCATATGAGGAAACTGTCAGGGCTGAACAATGACAGGGTCATTTCTATGGCCTGGCAGGAAGCGTCCAGGGCAGGGAGGGAGGAAAGTATATAGACCACCCAAAGGCTGCTTCAAGAAAGAACGGGCTTCGAGGAAAGGCTGCAAGGTGCACAGACGCTAACAAGAATGGAAGGTATCAAGTGTGAAGGAAAGCCTCTTCAGTAGCATGCATGGAGAGGTGCCAGGTCCCAGAAGCTGATGTGGTGGCCAGGCCCTCCGAGAGTTGTGGCTCTTGTTAAGAGAGGCTAGTGCAGGCCAAGAGGAAATAAGAGCGGTACTAAGCTGGTTTTGGAAAGGACAGAATGGGAGTGAAAAAGTCAGTGTGGCAGGAGTCGTGTTAGTCGAAGTTGGCTGGAGAGATAGGCAAGATGGACCAGACCGAATGGCATGGCTTAAAGATTCTGGTGCCCCCCTTCCCTGCCGTCTAGGCCATGCTAGGTCGCTCACGCACGCCTTTCGGTCCTCCCGGACTGGACACTCAGGCAGGACACACCACCCTCTGGCTTGGGACACATGGCACAGGAGCCGACACCAGCAGACCAGAGCTAGAGGCCACCGAGGCCGATTGACTGGCAGCGCCCCTGGAAGACCCTCGCGGGGCGTGGGTGGGGTGGGGTGTGTGGGGGAAATAGCGGTTCCTTTAAGTCTCTCGCGCACGCGCAAAGGGAAGGAGGGGCGGGGCGGAAAGGGCGGCACGAGCACGCCGCCCGTGCGCGGTGACGCGACGTGGGGTTTCCCGAGACTGCGGGCAGGGGCCGCCGCGCCCATCCTGATGGCTGGAGGCGTCTGAGGGGCGGACGGCGACGACGGCGGCGGCGGCGGCGGCGGCGGTGGCGGTGGCGGGCGCGGGCGGCGAGGGCAGCGGGGCTGGGACTGGAACAGCCGCCGCGCGGACCCGACCAGCCTCGCCGACTCCTGCCCGCAGGCCGCGAGCGCGACGACCAGGCGGCGGCGTGGGCGCCAGACCGGACGAGGGCGAGGTGAGCGCGGCTGGGGTCTGTGAGCGGCGCCTGCCCAGGGCCGGGTCGGGCCCTGAGGCTCTACTTCCCGTCCAGGGGTCATCGGCCGCCGGCTTCATCCTGCTCTTCAGGGTGGGGCGGACGATCCCCGGGTATGCTGGGTGGGTGGCGGGGCTGGGGTCTCGGGGTGAGGGATGGTGCAGAGCCGCCTAGGCCGGGGCCGGGGCCGGGGTCTTAGGCTCAAGGCCGCAACCGGGGTTTGGGACCGCGGCCGGATCCGAGATGCGGCAACCCGGGTGGAGGTCCTGGGTTCAAGGCCAGATCTGGGATCCGGGGCTGGGGTTCTGGGTTCAAGGCTGGATCCCGGACGCGGGACCTGGCCCGTGGTCTTGGGTTCGAAGCACAGTGTCGGGATTTGCTTCCCAGACCCATGGTCCTGGGGTCGAGGCTGTTGCGGGTGGTCTAGGCCCCGATGCCGGACCCCGGAGGTGGTTCTGAGTTTAAGAAAGGGAACGGGATGCAGGGTTGGGGCCCGGGTCGTAGGTTCGAGCCTGGATGGGTTTGCCAAGGCGGGGGATGCCGGGAGCGCCGCAGGCGCTGCTTCTCGCAGTCCGGTCCCTGCGGGAACAAAAGCCGAGCTCTGCCCTCCGGACCGCGCCTTCCTGCGGGGCGTGGGACTCGGCCGGGCGCGCGGGGAGCCGACTTGGGGCGGGTCTCCCGGATTCAGCCATCACCCCTGCCGGGTGCGGGCCTACCGCTACCAAGCTTCCCAGCTTCCTTAGCTGCCGACGTTCCTGGCCCCAGGCGCCCGCAAATGAATGGGCGCCGCGTCCGGCCGCCGCGACAAGATGGCGATGCCCGCCTTTGTCAGCCAGGACCGCGCCGTCCGCTGCCGGGGCTGAAAACAAAGGCCGGCTCTGGCGGACCGTGCAGAGGAAAACGCGCCGGGCTTCTGGGTTCGCCTGATGCCACTGTGCTGGGAGGGGAGGTACTGCCCAGAGCACTCAGAGGGTGGCCTAGCCTTTCCGCGTCTCCACTGCCTTGGGTTCCCCTGGGGAACTGCAGCTTGGCTTTTGACCTTTTGATACATTTGAACATTTTTTTTTTCTGGGTTTTTTAAAACCACAGGGTTAGCATCCCGAAATAGCATCCCTATACGTGCTCAGCTTATCTTTAAAGAGGTTATGCCAGAATTTTTATTTTGTGAGAATTAGTGGGACTTCATTTAATTAATTAATTAATTAATTAATTAATTAATTAATTGTTTAGTGCATTGCTGTTTTGCCTGAATGTCTGTGTGTGTATGCGAAGGTGTCAGATTCCCTGGAACTGGAGTTACAGTCATTAGCTGACATGTGAGTGCTGGGAACTGAACCCAGACCCTTTGGAAGATCAGCCAATGCTCTTAACCCCTGAACCATCTCTCCAGGCCCGAATTAGTGGAATTTATAACTAAGTATATTAATGACCCTTGTGCATGAATATTGAGATTTCAGGTAATTTGTAGTGTTGGTTTGTTGGTGGTAGTAGTAGTACTTTGTATTATGTTTCGATCTGATAGCAGCAATCAAGCCTTTGTGTGTATAGAAAGAAAATATGTAGTCATTCTATCATGATGAGCAGATAAATGGCAGTGCTAATATTGTGAAAAGCTCCATTTCACTGTGGAGACTAAGTTTGGTCCTCAGAGAAAGCATTAATCAGTTTCTAAATAGTTTTTTGTTTGTTTTTTACATCTGAAGCTGTAGTGGTTTTGGTGGTGGAAGAAACAGCCTTTATTTGAATATAAGGCTTTTAGGTTTTTTTCTTTTTTTTCTTTTTTTTCCCCCAAGACAGGGTTTCTCTGTGTAGCCCTGGCTGTCCTGGAACTCACTCTGTAGACCAGGCCGGCCTCGAACTCAGAAATCCACCTGTCTCTGCCTCCCAAGTGCTGGGATTAAAGGTGTGTGCCACCACTGCCTGGCAGGGCTTTTAGTTTTCATGCTAAGATGTCTTCTGGATTCTTCTGGAAGGTATTTCATATTGCAAAAAGAAAATGTCTTACACTGAGTGTTTGGCCAGGGATGGAAATGTGAAGACAGGCTTTGAGCCTCTGGACAGCAGAGCTAGGTTCTGGCTTGATAGGACTTTTTCACAGGAATGCAGTGCATCTGGGCAGGCCTGATCTCCATGGGAGAGGCTAGACTGCAGGTGTAGGGTTCTGCCTGCACTTACTTCACTGCTGCAGTGTGCCGACTTTCTTAGAAGGTGAGAGTCTGGAAAGGCAAAAGTAGATTTTCTGAGGCTGTGTGCTCATACCTGCTAGCTGGCTCCTCGGTTTATTTAGTGTCAGATGTTCAGTGTCAGGATTGTATTTTATCTGGTGGTTCCTTGCAAGGATCTTTTTATGCAGGAGATTGAACATGCAACTTCGATAGTGTCTTCCATGAATGAGCTCATCCAGTGGATACAAACAGTTCTTATATAGCATCTGAGCTGACATCAAAGCTGTATTTGTTTAATTGGAGTAGTGCAGAGTGCCCCTGAAGCATGATTTTTAAAAAGGCTTTTCTTTGTTTGATAGCCTTAGTTATATCTGATTTGGGAGAAGGAGAGACCTTAGATTTCCTTAGATTTAGAAGGTTGCAGAATAAACCAGATGTGATAGGATGTCCTCTAATCCCAGTATTCTGGACAGCCCGGTGGTCTACCTATAGATGAAGCTTTATCTAAACCCTGCCTTTCCCCAAAGTCTGTATAATGGTGGTTTTTATCTCTTAAGAGTCGAAACTTCACATCTACTAGTGAGGATGATTTCTCGGATTATCCAGGTACATTTATATTGATCACTGGAGAAACAGGCTGACTTAGAGAAGATACTCTCTCAAAAGAAGTGGTGCACAGACTTACTGAAGCTTTATTAACTTCACATAGTTAAAAAATACTGGGCTAGAGGTTCAGGTATTTGATGCCAACCAAGCCTGAGCACCCAGGTTAGATCCCTGGAGCTCCTCTGGGGAAAGGGAAAAATGCACTTCTGCAAGGCCTCCACCACTCATGCACAAATTTGCACTACACAAGTATAATTTAAGAAAATCTATTATCCATTGGTATTATTAGAAAGTTAACAGCTCTAAATGTAGCCTTGAGAAAGGCATGAGCAGTCTGCAATCACCTACCATCATCTGGCTGTGTGGCCGGTGCTTACTGTGTGAGTCACAACAGTTTTGTTTTAGAAGTATAGTATCTGCAGTTATTAGTTTGTTCATTGGATTGTTTTTTTCTGCCCAACAGATTTGGCTCATGTCAGTCACCAAATTGGATTAAATTCTTTATAGGGGCTTTGGTTTTAGCATTAGTGGATTGGTAATAGATATTCTTGGTTTTATTATCTGGACTTGACCATATGGTGTGCTTTTCCCCCACTTCCCTTTAGTGTTTAAAAGACTATCTTACCTAGGCTCTCCTGGTATTCACTATGTAGCCTAGGCTGGCCTCTAACCTCTGGTGATTCTCCTTCCTCAGCTTCCCAAGTGCTGGGATTCAGGCATGAGTCATCATACCCAGTTTTATGCCATATTATTAAAAAACCCCTTTTAGCTAAGTTTCATAGGACATGGAACAAAACTTTTTAGAATTTTGGGTGTTTCTTTTCCTTAAAAAATTTTTTTTAAAAGTATTTTATGTGTATGGGTATTTTGCTTGCATGCATATGTGTACCCATGTGTGCTTGGTTCCTGTAGATGCCAGAAGGCTGAGGACTGGGAATAAAACCCAAGTCTTCTGCAAGAGGAGCAAGTGCTCTTGACATCTGAGTCGGCTCTCCAGCTCATTTTCTTAATTCCCCCCCCTCCCCCCGAGATGATTTCTCTGTGTAGCCCTGGCTGTCCTGGAACTCACTCTGTAGACCAGGCTGGCCTCAAACTCAGAAATCCACCTGCCTCTGCCTTCCAAGTGCTAGGATTAAAGGCGTGTGCCACCACTGCCTGGCTAGTAGTCCCAAATTTTATAATGTATTTTATCAAGGGGGGAGATTATATAAGTTAGTTTATAAGACTGTTAGATTGTAAGGATGGATGAAAAATGCTTATTGTAGTAGTTGTGTGATTGTCTTATAACTCAACAGCTCTGTGGTGATCATAAAATATACTCCCTACAAGGAGTATAAATACTTGTCTGTTAGTTTATATTCCCTTTCCTTTACATTAATTTAATTTTTTTTTTTTTTTGGTTTTTCGAGACAAGGTTTCTCTGTGTAGCCCTGGCTGTCCTGGAACTCACTCTGTAGACCAGGCTGGCCTTGAACTCAGAAATCCACCTGCCTCTGCCTCCCAAGTGCTGGGATTAAAGGCATGCACCACCACTACCCGGCTTTAAGCACCTTGTTTGGGTACTAAGGATAAAGTTGTGGGAGTCTGACTGGCAGGAATAGTGATGGTCAGTAGTTCTCACGGATACCGAACCAGTTCTAGAGCTCAGTGAAGCCTCTGAAATAAATTTGAGGTCTGGGACAGAGAGGAGATGGGGTGTTTCTCATACAACAAACAGCAACGGGATTCTGTTATCTCCCTAGTCTTCAGCACCAGAGCAGTGCCTGGCACATAATAAACATGAAATTTATTCGATCAGAAATTTCCCTAAGGAGAAGTAGATAGAGAAAGATTAGAGAGCTCTAACAGACTTTTGAAGGTTTGAGTAAACTGACTAGATGGGTACCATGCTTAAGCCTGGAGTATGTTCACGACAGGGAGGGAGGGAGGAGGCTGTTTGAGGTTTCAGCTGGTGATCAAGAAGGAGCCGTGGGTTGCATGGGGTGGGGCACTAAGTTTAGGTTCTGTCCTGCGTGCTTGTTGGGGCAGATAATGATTTTGATTTGTGCATGCTAGGTGGTGGCTATTCCATCCTCACATTCTGTTTCACAGACCTTGGACATTTTTGTGCCCCGTGAAGTGTGTTTCGAGTTCGTTTTTCCCATGTAGGGTCTCTTTTTGCAGGGCATTTCTGGACTTCAGGCTTCATAGCCTGATGTTGAGCCTTCCACCTAAGCTTCAAAAAGAAAGACACTTAACTTCACTGGTGCATCACCCTGTATGTAGCTCCTGAAAGGGTATACAACAAATAAATAATTGTTGAATCTGTGACTTCTGTTACATGACCAAGGCTATAGAACAGATGGAGTCCTTTGGGGGTCATTAGCATTTGATGGTAACTGGAGCCTTGGGAATCACTGCTTACTCTGCCTGTGAATGTTAAAGTGTAATCTGTGTAAAGTCTTAGCAGTTCCGGCAGTCCTTTTAAGGGTTCCTTAGGTTAAAACTACTTGTAATCATAAAACATTTTATTTGACTTACTGCTGTGTTGGATTTGCACTGACAATGAGTAAAACAGCTAACTACTTAACACAGATCAATCAAGTCTGTGGAAAAACTAGTTATTTTCACAGCACTCAGATTAGTGACTGGGCATGGTGGTACAGGTCTTTAATCCCAGGCTTAGGAGGGAGAGGCAAGGAGATCTCTGAGTTTGAGGTAAGCCTGGTCTATATAGTAAGATTCAGATCAACCAAAGTCTGGCTATATGCCCCAGGCTCCAACATGAACAGAGTGAACCAGGTACTTAAAATAACGTGAGTATTGATAGTATACTATAGAAACTCTCAGAGTTTTATTTTATGATAATATAATTGGAATATTTAATATATATTAATAAAAATAATAAAATAGAAAAAAATCTCAGAGATTGCTCAGTGGTTAAGAACACTGGCTATCTCTCTACCCGAAGACCCAGGTTTGATTCTTAGCATCCACATGGTTGTTCACAGCCATCTGTAATTCTGGTTCTGGACATCTTCTGGTCTCTGAAGGTATGTGTATGGTACACAGACATACATGTAGGCAAAACACCCACATATGTAAAATATAATGAAATTTTGTTTTTGTTTTTCAACACAGTTTCTCTGTGTAGCCTTGGCTGTCCTGGAACTCACTCTGCAGACCAGGTTGGCCTTGAACTCAGAGATCTGCCTCTGCCTCCTAAGTGCTGGGATTAAGGGCATGTGCCATCACCACCCAACCATAAAATATTTTTTTAAAAAATAGAAGTTTTCAAACAAAAATTGAGATTTTTTTTTTTTGTGTGTCTGCTACCAATGACACAGTATCCAGTATTTAAATGGATGGTGTGAGAGTGCATGCGTTTACTGGGATGGAACCCCAGGCCCCATGTATGCTAAGCAAATAAATGTACCACTAAGGCACACATCCTTAGTCCTGAGGATGATGTACTCTGCTTTTTTTGTTTGTTTGTTTTTCAAGACAGGGTTTCTCTGTGTAGCCCTGGCTGTCCTGGAACTCACTCTGTAGACCCGGCTGGCCTCAGAAATCCACCTGCCTCTGCCTCCCAGGTGCTGGGATTAAAGGCGTGCGCCACCACTGCCCGGCTGTACTCTGCTTATGAAATTAGAGGATAGTACAAGTGAAATGGTTTTGTTAATTATAAAATGAAGCATTGTCTACATTTCAGATATCTCCTTATTTATATCAGTGAACTTTCACTTCCCAAATGACCTGTACATGATGCTATGACCTCACAGGTGGATAAAAGATCCATTCAGAACATAAACTGGAGTAAAATGATTTGATGTAACTATTTGAAAAATTGTCAGTTTCAGATTATGAGTTAGAACTGTTCTTTAAGAAACTGACCACTTAGGCCGGGCAGTGGTGGTGCACGCCTTTACTCCCAGCACTTGGGAGGCAGAGTCAGGTGGATTTCTGAGTTTGAGGCCAGCCTGGTCTACAGAGTTCCAGGACAGCCAGGGCTACACAGAGAAACCCTGCCTTGAAAAACTAACCAACCAACCAAACAAACAAAACAAACAGAAACTGACCACTTGAGTTCACAGTGTGGCTCAAATAAAAGATGCCCTGCCTTAAAAACGTGGTTGGGGCTCATGAAATGTCTTAGCAGGCATGACACCCCCCTACCTCCAATAAATAAAAATTGTTAAAAAACAAAAAACAACCATGAAGTGGAAGGACAGGACAGGCCTATTAATCTATTTTCTGATGCATGGGTACCCACATACTTACACACTAATAATTAGAAAAGAAGAAGAAATTGACCATTTGAGCTGGCAGTACAACTCTGGGGCAGAGTGTTTTTCTCCTTGTAGGAGCTCTGGACTCTATTCCACTACTGCAAAAAGATCTACCTGACTACTGAATTTAGTCTTAAAGAATATCCATTTAATACGACTATAAAAATCCTTTTCCAACAGCCTGTGAGAGGCTGTTTTTGTTTTCTTCAAGACAGGTTTCTCTGTGTAGCCCTGGATGTTCTGGAACTTGCTCTATAGAAGATCTGCTTGCCTCTGCTTCCTGAATATCTGCTTCTCTGGTTTCCTTAGTTGTCTGTATTTTAGTGGACCTTAATACTTTCTTAATTTTATTTATGTCATGTGTGTTTGTGCATGGATAAATGTGGGTACCCTCAGAGGTCAGAAGAGGATGTCAGATACTCTGGAGCTGGAGTTACAGGTATTGTGAGATGCCCAGTGTGGGTTCTCTGAAGAGTGGTATTTGCTCCTAACCGTGGAACCATCTCTCCTGACCATCCTCAGTTTTTGAGATGAGTCTTTGTCGAGCCCAGCAGGCCTGTGGGATCTGCCTCCCTCCCATCCCCAAGCCCCACTTCACTCTTAGTACTGGGATTATAGGCACATGCTGCCACATCTTGCTTTTTATGTGGGTTCTGGAGAGTCAAACTTAGTTCCTCATGTTTACTTAGCATTCGTTTTACCCACAGAACCATCTCCTTAGCTTCTGATTCAATGTTTAAAAACTGGAAGTCTTGGACTACAAAGATGTCATGGTGGATAAAGCTTTGCACTGATAACCTGAGCCTTATCCCTGGCACTTACATCGTAGAAGTAGAAGAGAGCTCACTCATGCAAGTTATCCTCTGACCTTCAGGAATTCCTCACTTCCCCAAAATTTAAGTTAATAAAAATTTTTTAAAAATCTTCTTAATCTAGATTTCTGAATATAGTAAAGACCATGGGATCCTGAATGATTGATTGTGAGTGGAAAGGGGTCCTAAGCTGCAAAACACAGACACTGAAGGTCCTTTACTTTTAGTCAGGCACTCTGGTTTAATGTCTTGTCCTTAGCCTCAAGTACAGCACTGTAGTGCTGCATTTCCCAGGGGAGGAAAACCTAGAGTTTCTGCAAGGTCTGTCCTGAGAATAGGCATGAGGAAGGCAGACGGACAGAAGGACAGCAGCAAGTGCTGAGTAGAGGAACAGCAGTTCACAGACAAGAAGTGCAAAGTGGAAGCCTTCTGAGAGCGCAAGGGATGGCCAGAAGTGGCACTCCTGGTGAAGAAGGAAACAGTTGGAGCTTGTGTCAGTAGAGGAGACTTCTGAGGGCCCACAAGTGATAATGAAAAGCCTAGATGTTTGCTGTGCTTGAATGGGAGTACTTAAGGTGGCTACAGAGGGAAGAGGTGGAAGATCTACAGTGAAGTGTACCTTCAGAGCCTTGCAAAAGGGGCTAGCTGAATTTCCATGTAGAAATAAATTGGGGGCTGGAGAGATGGCTCAGAGGTTAAGAGCACTGGTTGCTCTTCCAGAGGTCCTGAGTTTAATTCCCAGCAACCACATGGTGACTCACAACCATCTGCAATAGGATCTGATGCCCTTTGCTGGTGTGTCTGAAGACAGCTACAGTGTACTCACATACATTAAATAAATCTTTAAAAGAAAGAAAGGAAGGAAGGAAGAAAGAAATTCATTTAAACGTTGATCCTTTGTCTGACACTCCTTCCCGGAGTAGATGAACTTGGTTTTACCATGTTACTGCCAGGTTTGTAGGGTGTGTTTGTTTGGTGCTGCTATATTGTTGAGTGAGAAGTGATGTTGATCCATATGACAGGTGTGTATTGTCAATAGCCCCCTTCAGAGATGGGCAGACCAGGGGAGAGGGTAAGTAATTGGCCTAGTGTTGGTGGAAGCATTTATTTGTCCTGTCCTGTTCTTTCCTTCCTTCCTTTCTTGTTTTTTTTTGGAGACAGATTCCCCACTCACTATGTATACCTAGGTAGACTTGAACTCACTCCTGTCTGCCTGTTTCCCCAATGCTGGGATTAAAGGCTACCACTTCCAGCCAGTTTTCTTTTCCTCATAGTTCACATGTCTCTTGCTGGGCATCTCGTGCGTTTTCCACATTCTACATCACTTTTTTGTCTCACAGGCATGGTGAGCATTAAATGAGGTGGAGCACCAGGCCTGGTGGCACCCACCTTTATTTAGTTTCAGCACTGGGGAGGCAGAGGCAGTAGGATTTCTGTGAATTCAAGGCCAGCCTGATCTATATGGGGAGTTCCAAGATGGCCAGTACCACATAGAGAGACTGTGTCTCCAAGTATAAATATATAAACAAACAAAAAACGATGTGTCAGCTTTAGTGGACATTGGGAGTGTCTTACTCCCTTTCCCTCCTTTCATGAGATGCTTCCCCAGGCCCTGCTAGGCTTTGAGTTCTGTTGTAAAAAAACCAAACAAACTTATTCTCATAGTTGTAGAGAATAGAAGTCTGAAATCAGGGTGCATGCAGGCAGGGGTATGCTTCAACTGTAGATGCCAGGAAAGAGTTCTGTTAGGTATAAAATGCTTTGCCATTGAGAAGCTCCCTTCTTTATTCTTATAACTTGTAGCTGCATCATTTTAGTTTTCTGCCTTTTTTTCATAGAGCTTTCTCTCTTTGCAACTGCGTTTCTTACAAGGACATAGTCTGCAGGGCAGTGGTGGCGCACACCTTTAATCCCAGCACTTGGGAGGCAGAGGCAGGTGGATTTCTGAGTTCGAGGCCAGCCTGGTCTACAGAGTGAGTTCCAGGACAGCCAGGGCTACACAGAGAAACCCTGTCTCAAAAAAGAAAAAAAAAAAAAAGGACATAGTCATTTGGTTAAGGTCCACCCTATTTCAGTGTGACCTTGTTTTAGTTCGTCTAATTACACCTGAAAGAGACCTCTTTCCAAATAAGGTCACAGTTCCTAGTAGACCTGAATTTTGGCAGATGCTGCTCAACTCTAGCTATCTAGTGCTTTATCCTGTGTGTCACATTTCCTTGAGTTTCTAACTTATGATCTCCCATGTACTTTCTTTCAGAGTCAGTAGTAGTGGGGATGGAACTCAGGGTCTGTCTTGTGTTGGACAGTGCTCAGCCGCCAAGCTGTACCCTCAGTCCTCCCTTTTTCTGTTGTATATCTTGTGTAAGAATAGAACTTTTAGCTGGATGTGGTACCACATGCCTTTAATATCAGCATCCCAGAAGCAGGGGCAGGCCAGGTCTGCATAGTGAGTTCCAGACCAGCTAAGGCTGCACAATGAGACCCTGTGTCCCCCCAAAAAAAAAAAAAAGACACAATGAAGTGGATTTGAAGTTTTGTGTATATCAACCAATCAAAAATCAGATGTCTGGGGTGGTGCAGGAAGAGGCAGGTGAACCTCAGAGTTCCAGGACAGCCAGGCCTACTCTCCCCCCCCCCCCCCCAAGAGGGTTTGGGGGAGAATCAGATGTTTTTGTAGTGGGCAGTTGGAGGCTAATTGGGTCATCTCTAAGAAGTAACAAAAAAGAGGAACTGGCTACACGATGAATACCTGTGATTAGACAGTAGTTTTCTCCACTCTTCCTTTCCTAGTTGGTGTTTATGTGGTGAGGGTTCTGGGGTTCTGTGGGGGAGGGCAGAGACTATGAAAAACTCTGCCAGGCCATGCACCTGAGCTCCTGCACCTCCCTTTCTGGTCCGGGTTTGAGAGCTCTGCTGTAATTATGCCTTTTGGCCTAAATGTTTAGCTGAAATATACTTTACAATACTTTATGGTAAAATTCTGCTTTGGTTTTTATTGTAGAAGTCAGTAATTTAAGCTAATGAGTGGCTAGATGGAGTGTGGAGCAGCCTTGAATTTTATCATGTGCTGATTTGTAACTAGCTTTTTTTTTTTTTTTTTTTTTTAATCGATTACAGATTTTTTTGGGGGAGGTTTTTAAGAGAGGGAATTAGTTTAATGCCATTGTCAGGGTTAGGCCTTTCTACAACTCCTGTGATGGCTTTGTTTTGTGAAAGGATCTTCCTATGTTGCCTAGGCTGGTCCTGAGCCCTTGGGCCTAACTGATGCTCCTCTCAGCATCCTGAACAGCTGTGCTCGCTGTCATGCCTAGCCGATATTCATAAAAGTTAGATCCCTGTGTGTCCTGTGAAGTCCCTGCTGTCCAGCCCTGTTAACTTGTGCAGGGTCTGCGGATGTAGCAAGGAACATTTTTGTACTAAGATACCATTTTCTCCCTCTCTTTTGTTTTCCTCTTAATTTTGCCAAGCTCATGATTGCTAGGGAAAAAGGAAAAAAAGAAAAACAGTCAGTTTGGGAGGAGCACAGCAGTGAATTATTTGTGTTTTTAAGATCAAAACTCTCAAAGACGACATGTAGTAAACTGGGTGTGGGAGCATACCCTTTAGCCGTCAGCATTGGAGAAGCAGAGGTTCACAGGAGGTTCTGGAGTTCAAGAGTATCTGGGGTTGGCTAGTGAGACTTTGTCTCCAAAAATAAAGTACTTCTATGAGAAAATTATAAGATTATGTGTAGCTAATTTTTTTTTAAATGGAGTCTTAGGTAATCTGGTTTTGCTATATATCCAAGGATGACTTTGAACTGGCTCTGCCTCTACTCGAATGAGCTTATGTTACAGATGTGGGCCACCACACCTTGTTTATGTGGTGCTGCGGACTGAGTTGAGGAATTTGTGCGTGCTGGGCAACCACTATACTGAGGCATATCAGCCCTCTAGGACAGAATAAATGCCATGTAAGGTCTAAGATTTGCCCACAGATCTGTCTCATCCCACATGTGGTGCTGGGATTTAAACGTAGATCTTCTAAAGAGTAACCATTGCTCTTAACTGCTGACCCATCCCTCCTGTCCCAAGCTATGTTGTTAATTAAGGGAGAGACTGTGGGATGCTGTTCACCCTAGTAACTAGGTGCGAGATCAGGCTGTTTTGAGTGAAGTTTGACTTTCCTTCTCTTGTGTGTTTGGTAGCTTTGTATGTATTCAGGTATGGTTAGAATTCTGCCACATTGACTCCTGGTGGTATTTGTGGAAGTCTCTGAAGGGGATTCCTGGGTACTCCACTGAGCTTTCTTAGTTTCTTTATCTAGACTTGATAGTTCTACTTCCAAAAAAAAAAAAAAAATGCTTTCTACTCCTGGGCAAGAAATATACCTAAGAAATCCCATTAAAGCTATGATAAAGTCCCCTGATTAGCCCCTAGCCCCTGAAGGGTGTACTTCCCTCAAACAAACCAAACTTTTCCTCTATTCCAAGAAGCAGCAGGGTGCTTTGTTCTCTGGGATAGGCAAGGGGAAGCCTCAGCAGGCACTAGGGCTTCTTTGTCTTCTAGCTCCAAGGGTGAGACTGGAGGATTATGAGTTCAAGGCCAGCCTGGACTAATTAGCTAGACTACCTAGAAAACAGGCTAAGATAAACCAAACCCTCCCTGAAATGTGATTGTATCATGAACCAATGAAAGTTCACATTAATTTTTCTCCTTGCTACCAAGGGGTATGTGTATGTATAAGTATATGTGTGTTGAGACATTGGTTTTAAAAAATATATATAGTTCATACTAGCTTTGAACTTGGAATCCTCCTGCCTGTGTGTGGGTTTTGGCACAAACTTGTGTTTAAATTTCATACTAGGAACATATTTTGTTAAATCAGTTTGTTCTCCCTTACATTTTACCCTATTTTTTTAGTTTTTCGAGACAGGGTTTCTCTGTGTAGCCCTAGCTGTCCTGGAGCTCACTCTGTAGACCAGGCTGGCCTCAAACTCAGAAATCCGCCTGCCTCTGCCTCCCAAGTGCTGGGATTAAAGGCGTGCGCCACCACTCCCCCACTCCCCGGCTCTCCTTTACATTTTAAAGAGCATAGGCCAGTAGACATGTAGAAGGAAGTCATTGGGCTTCTTTACAGTATGATCCAGTTTTTATATTTTAAGTAAAATAATGCCTCTGAGCTTTTTGGTGAGTATCTCTAATGATGTTCTTGTTTGGTTGGTTTTGGTTTTTTTTCAAGGCAGAGTTTCTCTATAATTGCACCCTGGCTGGCCCTGAACGCACAGAGATCCGCCTGCCTCTGCCTCCTGAGTACTACAATTAAAGGTGTATGCCATCATGCCCAGCTCTAATGTTTTTTTAAGATTTATTTATTTTATGTATGTGAGTACACTGTTGCTCTCTTCAGACATCAGAAGAGGGCATCTGATCTAATTACAGGTGGTTGAGAGTCATTATGTAGTTACTGGGAATTGAACTCAGGATCTCTGAGCCATCTCTCTAGCCCTCTCATGATGTTCTTTTTTTTTTTGTTTTGTTTTTTTGTTTTTTCGAGACAGGGTTTCTTTGTGTAGCCCTGGCTATCCTGGAACTCACTCTGGCCTTGAACTCAGAAATCTGCCTGTCTCTGCCTCCCAAGTGCTGCAATCAAAGGCGTGCGCCACCACTGCCGGGCTTCTCATGATGTTCTTAATGCTTGGAAGGTCTCCTATACTTTGCTGCTGCCGCCATTCCCCCCAGTCCCATCTCCTCACCTTTTCTTGCCTTTCATCCCCCATCCCTAGTTCTGCTTACCCTAGGAAGTACCTTTCAACCAGCAGTGTAGAAATCCTGCTGGGTTTTGTTGATTAGGGAGTCAGTCCCTGTTCTCATGAATGGTGGCAGGCACATTACTCAACTTCACTGTCCTCAACTGAAAAGAAGGAAAGGAGGTGGGCCAGGTTTGTGGGGGCCCTGCTTCCTCCTTTTTGGCTCTTTTCCCTCGTTCCCTGATTTTTTTCTTTTTACTGTCTCCTCCCCTACTTAGCCTTGGTTGTTTTATCTCCTGAGGCCAAGGTTTGGGTTTTGATGGAAAGGTTCCTAAATCCATGGAGGTGCTGTCTCAAGAGTTCCTGGTGCTCTGACTCTAACACAACTTGTCTCATATACTTGGTTGTAAGATCCAACTTAAGCAATGATGTCTAATGAATTCAGTGGCAATTTGGAAAGTAATACTCATGAGTTACTGAAAACTAATTTTATTCATTCTTTATTAGCTATTCATTAGTGGGCTGTATAGCTTCTCAGATTTGAGAATCAGATTAAACGTTTCCCACCTCATTTCCTGTGCCATGCTGAGGTTTATGCAGTGCTTGCTTTTTTTATTAAAGCAGCCATGTCAGGCCCAGCTGTTAGGATGTGTTATCAGGAGGGAATAGCTAGCTAGTGTGGAGCTTGGTGCTCCTCTTGTCAGTCATCTCCAAGCTTCCCACATTTCTTTTCTTAGTGCTGTGAGTTTGTTCAACATTCTGAACATCATTTAGTTGGGGGGCTGAGAATATTGAGCGTGTGTGTGCGAGCTGTATGCTGAGGCAGGGTCTTACTATGCATCCCTCACTGGCTTGGAGCTCACTCTGTAGTCCAAACTTGCCTTGAAGTCAAGAGATCCACTACCCTCTGCCTCCTGAGTGCTGGGATTAAAGGCGTGTGCTAACACGCTGGTTTTTGTTTTGAACATTTGTGTGCCTGCATACATAGTACAGTTCTGTGTGTGTAGATCAGAGGACAGTTTACAGGAGTTGGCTCTCTCCTTGCACTGTTGATTCCAAGGATCAGACTCAGGTTGCTAGGCTTGATAGCAAATCTCTTGTTCATTAAGCTATTTTCCCAGTCCAAAAGTAAGTTTATTGAGTACACTGCAAGGGCAGTAACGCAATTCCATTTGTCTTCACTTTTATTGACTTATGAATTGAAAAAAAATTGTGGGTGCCGGAGAGATGGCTCAACATTTAAGAGCACGAGCTGCTCTTCTAGGAGACCCAATTTTGATTCCCAGGACTCATTAGTGACTCTTAACCATCTCATGACTCATAGGTCTATAGCTTTCTTCTGGGTTTTGTGGGTAACAGGCACATATGTGGTGCACAGACATACATGTAGATAAAACACTCATTTACATAAATAATTTAAAAGTTTTTTGTCCAAGTAATAAGGGACTACCTATTAGATGTATTTGCCTGTGGCCTTCTCCTCCCTTCCTCTTTTTTAAAATGATCATTGTGTACCCTAAACTAGCCTCACACATTTAGTCTTCCTGCCCAAGGCTCACCTCCTGCTTTGATAAGATAAGCTAATAAGACAATGGGAATGATGTATGTGAATGCTGATAGAGGTAGTCTAAGCTGGCCTTGAACTTTCTGTGCTGTGATCCTCTCATCCATGAGCTCAGCTGCAGGTATGTGCCATTAATGGCTTAGCAGCCACTCTTATTTGTTTGGAGAATTGTATTCTTATCTGATGATGTATCCGAATCTATGGTGCTTTATGACTCATTTCTCTAGTTGGATGGTGTGCTTATGTAACTACAGCCCATGTTGCAGGACCCCATGGTTGCTTGGCCTTCTTGTGCCTCCTTCCCAGTCATCCTTTCCATTCCAGTGCCTGCCCCGAGGATAGTACAGACCTTTCCTAGAGACAGAATGATAGTTGGAGGTGACTGTATGGAAGATGATAGGCCCTATTGGACAGTGGACCTGATACTGTTGTTCAGTTATACATAAGACAATGGAAGGAACTTGAGAAAAGGTGTTCAGAAATAGAGGTCTGTACGAAAGTCTGTCTGCTCTTCTTCCTTCCTTATTTCCTTTCTTTCAAGCTTTTTTTTTTAAAAAACTCATTTTTATGTATATGTGTGAGTGCCTATGTGTATCTATGTGCACCATGTACATTCCTGGTGCCTACTGATACCAGAGGAGGGTATTGGAGCCCCTGGGGAACAGGAGGTTGATTATAGGGTACTGAAAACTGAACCTAGGTCCATTGCAAGAGCAGTAAGTGCTCTTAACTGCTGAGCCATCTTTCTAGCCCCCAGGCTCTTACTTGTTTCCTATATATGCTTTCTGTCCTGGGGCCTATCAGAATCCTTGTCTGCCTCCTCCTTGTAAGAGCCTTAGTTAGACCTGGTGAATACTGAGGGTGGGGGGGGAATTGAAGAAGGCATAAGAAGTAGTTTAATTTTTTGCTTCTAGATTTTACCATTTCCTTAAAGATGTATTTAATGTTCAACTTTTTTCTTTTAACATAAGAAATGACAAGTCACCTCATCCTACCCATATACTTGCCCTTCCGTATTCCTCTACCTTAGGAAAGTCCAATACGTGCTGCTTTAGATTTCAAAAGAAAAATTACTGTTTTCAGATTTGTAGTCTCATCCCAGTATGTCACCATGCTGCATTGGGTAGGACTGGAAAGAAGCAAAAAAGTTCATAAAAATCAAAAGCCCCTGCAAGACAAATAATAAATGGGCTGTCACATTGTGCCAAACATGCAATGAGGATTTGCTTTTATTGTTAATGGGATGTGTGTGTTTACTATAGCTTGGTTTTCTTATTCAGTCTGCTTCTGGGCAAATTCTTATGACTAATGGTTCTTTGGTTAAGAATTTGTTGGATATTCTTTTTGTTTATTCATTTGGTTTTTGGCTTTGTTTTGTTTTGAGGCTGGATTTCTTTGTGTATCCCTGGTTGTCTAGGTACTTGCTGTGTAGTCTGGGTTGGCATCAAACTCAGAGATCTGTCTTCTTCCTTTGCCTTCCAAATGCTGGGATTAATGATGCTAGCTGGGCAGTGGTAGCACAGGGCTTTCATCCCAGCACCTGGGGAGGCAGAGGCAGTTTAATCTCAGAATTCAAGGCCAGCCTAGTCTACAGAGTTCTAGGGCTATACAGAGAAACCCTGTCTTGAAAAACAAAAACAAGCAAACAAAAAGATGTTGAATGTTCTACTTGTTTAAAACTTAATTGGCAAGGAAAGTCTGGTGCTAAAGGGAACTATATACAATAAAATTAAAATCTGTGTTGAGTAAGCCTTCATTTTGGATTCTTTTTTGGTTTTTCGAGACAGGGTTTCTCTGTGTAGCCCTGGCTGTCCTGGAACTCACTTTGTGGACCAGGCTGGCCTCAAACTCAGAAATCCGACTGCCTCTGCCTCCCAAGTGCGCCACCACTGCCCGGCCATTTTGGATTCTTCCTGGTGTTTGTGAAATAGGAAAAGGAACCCAGGACTTGTACCCTACCACTTAACCATGGCCTTAGTCTTCCCTTCCCTCCTTTTATGACTGGTCTTTTTTGTACAAACAAGTTGAATTCAAGAAAATGAAAGTATTTTACGAATAAAGAAAAAAATTAGTTTCCTTCTGAAATCTGTAGATAGAAATGGCAGTACACATTGACATTTAGTTAAAGGAAGTACCACGCCCAACTTCCTTGGAGTTGGTTCTCTCTCATCATTTTGGTCAGAAGATGGAACCAAGGTCACAAGCAGGTACTTGCGATGCTTCAGTGGGAGCACATCTGAGGGCTCTTTTGTGAGCAACTATCACTCTATCTGCATTTCCATCCCTTTACAGTGAAATGTACCTGACATCATTTACTTTGTAACCTCCTCATCGGGATATTTACCAAGTGCTAGGCCTGGAAACAGAGGACTTTGCAGGCAAGGGACATCGTTCAAGCCTGACATTTCGTAAATAGTTGTTGAATGAGTGACTAAAGACCACACCTGTGAACCTTGGCTATGGAGGCCATTTAACTATTAGTGTTTTATCAGTAGTTTAGTGCTTCCATCCTGCTTTGGTACTGTTACCTAGTGTGCTTGTATGTGTGCTCAAACTCTCAAGGCTGTATTTGTACTTTTCTTCCAGCCCGCACTGTGCCTGGCACAAGATCAGGACCAAAATGAGTTTCTCTTACACAAAGAACCTATTGATCCCAAGTAGCTTGAGGCATGGTTTTTTTTTCAATTCTGCCTTCTTTCAGTTTCCTTTTGAAGCATTAATATGGATCCTGGGCACCCACATAAAACCCTAGCATGTTGGTGTGTGTCTGTAACCCACAGTAGAGCTGCTATTGCCCCGTCTTGCCTTCAGATTGTCTGATGAGAGAAATCTTTTTTTTTTTTTTTTTTCCTGGTTTTTTGAGACAGGGTTTCTCTGTGTAGCCCTGGCTATCCTGGAACTCCCTCTGTAGACCAGGCTGGCCTGGAACTCAGAAATCCGCCTGCCTCTGCCCCCCCAAGTGCTGGATTAAAGGCTTGTGCCACCACTGCCCGGCTGAAAGAAATCTTGATTTCACATTTTAATGCAACCTGTAAAAAACTTCTCAAGCATTCTATTTCAAGATTGTGAAAAATTAAGTGACACTACCATACAAATACAACGTTTAGAACTTAAAACCTCAAGATGTGTTAGTATATATGTACAAAGAAGTTTATCACATTCATATTTAATACAATTAAATTAGCTCTATAGAGTCAAAACAGGACCAGTTGATTTTATTCAGAATCTTGGCATGGTGTCTGATCTTTAGCATAGTAGTTTAGTCTTTGGATTTTAACTTAATATAACCATGGGGACTGCTTTGTCACTAGGCTACTTGACTAAGCATGGTACATTCATGACCACTGGATGTCTTAGTTCCACTATAGTGCCTTCTGTTACATGTTGGACTTGGCTTTCTTTATAAAATTCTCGTCCTGCAGGTGGCTCATCTGGTAAATGTGCTTGCCACTAAGCCTGAGGACATGATTTTTTGATTCCCAGGACTCAACTTGTTAGATGGAGAATGTACCCCTACAAGTGGTTCTCTGACTCCCACAAATGTTCCATGGGTATGTTTGCTCCTGCATACTCTACTCCCCCACTCCCTCAATGATTATAATTAAAACTTCTAGAGGACCTGGCACTGGTAGTGCACGCCCTTTAATCCCAGCTCTTGAGAGGCAGAGGCAGACAGATCTCTGAGTTTGAAGCCAGCCTGGTCTACAAGGTGAGTTCCAGGACAGCCAAGACTCTGTGTGTGTGTGTGTGTGTGTGTGTGTGTATAAAAATAAAGTTTTTTTAGTGGTTAAGAGTACTTGGTGCACCCATGTCAGGCAGCTCACAACTAGTACTCTAAGTCTGGTTCCAAGAGATCCTATTCCCTCTATAGACCACTGCATTCACTGTACACATCCACATGCGGACACATAGTCATAACATGAAATTAAAAATTTAAAGGTCAGCCGGGCAGTGGTGGCATACGCCTTTAATCCCAGCACTTGGGAGGCAGAGGCAGGTGAATTTCTGAATTCAAGACCAGCCTGGTCTACCGGGTGAGTTCCAGGACAGGCAGGGCTATACAGAGACACCCTGTCTCAAAAAACCAATAAATAAATAAAGGTCTAAAAACAGTTTTCCAAGTGGTGTGTGTAGCGCTGATGCCTTAAAAAAAATCAGTGAACACAGCCTAGCTTGGTGTACTTATTTGAGTTTTGTTAATCTAATTTGCCTTGTGGAATCCCTCTCTCCTGTCAACTTACAGTGGTAGTTTTCCATGCTTTCCCCACCAAGACTTCAAAGATTTAAGTCTGTACTTGATTGTCTTCAGCAACTAGTACACTTTTACATTACACCATTATATTTTACATTACAGACATTCAAAAGTATTTCTTCCCTTTATTAGGTCTGAGTCAGGATTTCTCTGTGTAGCCCTGGCTGTCCTGGAACCTGCTCTGTAGACCAGGCTGGCCTCGAACTTAGATCAGCCTGCCTCTGCTGGGATTAAAGGTGTGTACCACCGTGCCCTTCTCAAATTTATTTCTTGAATAAGTGGGTGTTTACAGGTTGAAGTATCATGCATATATCAAACACTAGCATGCCAGGGATAGCCCTTCTGTTTCCCCAGGATTCCAAGAGGCAACTAACACAGAAGGGCATCAGGGCCTTTTAAGGGCCAGGCACACAAAATAGATCATAGTGCAGGTTGGGCACGTGCTGGTTGTTTGTACTCGTGGGAAGCAGTAGTCTGGAACCTCTGCACTGTACAGCATGCTTAGACTCGTCCATTTGCAAAAGCCAGGGTGTGCATTCATAGCAAGCTGCTGTTTATCTAAATAGCTGTGTTGTCCAGTAGGTGATTATCAGAGTACTTTAAACGTTCTCTTACTGAGTTTCCTTATACAGTTGGTGACAAATTTGTTTTTTGTTTGTTTGTTTTTCGGTTTTTCGAGACAGGGTTTCTCTGTGTAGCCCTGACTGTCCTGGAACTCACTCTGTAGACCAGGCTGGCCTTGAACTCAGAAATCCACCTGCCTCTGCCTCCTAAGTGCTGGGATTAAAGGCGTATGCCACCACTGCCCAGCTGGCTTTGATTTTATAAATTTGGGTTTTCCTAGTTTTCTTTAAGGGTGGTATTTACAGTCTGCCCTTGCCTTTCTGTGGGACTTCTTACCCTGAGTTCTGATTCCTACAGGTTGGTTAGGTTAATCCATGGAAGAACCTGCAGTTGGATCTGATTTTAACCACAACAAATAAGTCAACTTTGGCTTGAGGCAGAGCTATTGGCACAGTTAAGCAGTATCTTTGTCCAGTGAGGAGTATCACAGCCACAAGATTGGCAAACGTACACAGTCATCTTGTGTGATGGTGGTTACCTATTGTCTTCTGAAAGACTAGAGTTCCCCCCTCCCCCAGGGACTCTTGTGTTTCAGATAGAACAAATTGTGATTTATCCCTTTATAAAATGCCTAGGAAGATTTTCCTGTAGAGACTGGGATAATTATGGCCCTCACTTTTATAGAGAGATTCTTTTGGGGGGAAGGTTAGAGACAGAGTTTCTCTGTGTAGCCTTGGCTGTTCTGGAACCCACTCTGTAGACCAGGTTGCTTTTGAACTCAGAGATCCGTCTGCCTTTGCCAACCTAGTGCTGGGATCAAAATTGTGTGCCACCGCTACTTGGCTATAGAGGAATTCTTACCTTGGGCTGCAGCTAGGCTAGTGGTGCGGCTATAACTGACATTAGAAGTTGGGATCTGCTATATACCTGACGCTGCTGAACAGCTCACCTTCACCTTAAATAAACCAGGGTAAGGTGGTTATGGTGGCACACACCTTTAATCCCTGTATTCAGGAGGCAAAGGCAGGCTATATGGCAAGTCCCCAGGCTAGACAGAGCCATGTAGTGTAACCCTGTTTCAAAAACAAAACAAAACAAAACAAAATGTTTAAAAAAAAAATGCTTGGGAGGCAGAAGCAGGTGAATTTCTTGAGTTCTGAGGCCAGCCTGGTCTATAAGACTCCAGGACAGCAAGGGCTATATAGAGAAACCCCATCTCAAAGAATAAAAAGTAAATAAACATCAGGGTGCCAGGTTAAGACCTTTCTGCAGACAAGGATTTGATGGTTCTTCAGGTATGTACTTATGGGACCTTTTCAGAGAGGATTTGTGGAGGTGGATGCAGCTTGCTTTTACTGATTAACTTGTGTTCCCCCACTTCCACTCCCACATTTTCTTTTTTAGGGCATAATTCACATAATAGAAAATTAAAGCATTTTAAAGAGAATGATTTCATAGCACTTAGTATATCCACAATATTGCACAACTACCTCCTTACCTAATTCTATATTTTTGTCACCCCAAAAGGAAGCCCTAGGGGTACACAGTAAAACTTAAGTTTCCATACATGGCCCCTGGCAACTCTGAGCTTGTGTCTCTATGGATTTGTCTAGTGTCTCATGAATGGAATCATCTACTGTGCACATGGCTGTGTGTGTGTGTGTGTGTGTGTGTGTGTGTGTGTGTGTGTGTGTGTGTGTGTGTGTGTGTAGGTAGATAGGTCAGGACAACTTTTGGGAGTTGGTTCTCTCCCACCTGATATGGCTTCCAGGGATTGAACTCAATAGGTTTGGCAGTAAGTTTCTTTACCCACTGAGCCATCTTGCCAGTGCCCGTCTCTCTGTTTAATTGTTTAGTGTTTTTGTGATTCCCTTCCCCTTCCCCTTCCCTCCCCCCTTTCTCCCTCCCTCCCTCTGTTCAGAGACAGTACTATGTAGAACAGGCTGACCTTGAACTCAGATCAGAGCGCAGTTTTTTTAAAGGCATGTACCACTATGTCTCCTCTTCATTTTTTAATTGTTCATGGCTTAGGGTTTGTTTGGTTTGTTAGTTTTGGTTTTTTGAGACTGGGTTTCTCTGTGTACTCTGGCCTGAAACTCACAGAGGTCCATCTGTCTCTGTTTCCCAAATGCTGGGATTAAAAGCATGCACCACTGCAGCCCAGCTCTTTATTTTTCCTTTTTTTTTTTTTTTTTTGGCTTTTCGAGACAGGGTTTCTCTGTATAGCCCAGGCTGTCCTGGAACTCACTCTGGCCTCGAACTCAGAAATCCGCCTGCCTCTGCCTCCCAAGTGCTGGGATTAAAGGCGTGCGCCACCACTGCCCAGCTTTATTTTTCAATGTTAAAAAAAATTCGGTGCTATAATGAGTAAAGCAGTTTGTTGGGGGACAAAGTAGTAACGAGGATGATTTGTGTGCTTTTTCCTAAAATGTAGTTAATATAGCTGTTAGCACAGCCCCAATATGATAAAACCTTTTCTGTTGTTACAGATAGACTTACATGTGTGGGAAACCAGACCAGAAACACTTCTGAGTCAAGGTAACGTCACATATATAATTGGCACGCATCAGTTTTGGGTTTTTGTTTTTCTTTGTTCTTTTTGTTTTGTTTTGTGTTTTGTGTTTTTTTGGGGGGGCAGGGGTTAGAGGGTTGATATATAGCTCTGGATATTCTGGAACTCACTATGTAGACCAGGCTGGCCTTGAACTCACAGAGATCGGCCTGCCTCAGCCTCCTAAGTTCTGGGATTAAAGGTATGCTCCATGTCTCTGTCCTCTGGGAAAACAGTTAGTGCTTTTAACTATGGAGTCGTCTCTCCAGCCCTAAAACAAGATTTGTTTATTTTTGTTTTATGTGTATGGATGTTTCATTTACATAAGCGTATCTGTATACTGCATGCATGAAGTGCCTTTGGAGGCCAGAGAGAGTGTTGGATCCTCTGAGACTGAAGTTAACAGACAGTGTTTGTTAGCCCCATGTGGCAACCATTTAACCATCTCTTCAGCCTGTTGCCCCCAACTCCTCCTTGGTGTTTTCACCTCATACATAGCCCAGATCAGCCTTAAAGTCAAAGCAGTCTTCCTGCCTCAGTCTCTTAGGATGCTGAGATTATAGGTGTAAACCACCAACACCTGCCATTTCTCTATTTTAAAATTGTATTTGTGTGTGTCCATGCATGTGTATAAAGCGCCTTCCTCTATAACCCTACAGCTTTTTTTTTAAGTCTTATTTTTAATTGTATGTATGTATATTTCTTCTGTGTGGGTATTTGCATTTGAGTGCAGGTGCCCTGAGAGGCCAGAAGGTTCAGATAGCCTTGAAGCTGAATTAAACTCATGTCTTCTCCAAGAGTGGTATGTATTCTTAATGTCTGACAAATCTCCCAGACCCTCCACCTTAGTTTTTTGAAACAGGTTCTTTCACTAATTTGGGGGCTCACTAATTCAGTTAGGCTGGCTGACTGGCAAGTAAGTTTCAGATCTGGTTCCCCAGTGCTGGAAATATAGGTAGTCACTATCTATCATGCACAGTTTTCTACATGGGTGCTCTGGATCTGAACTCAGGGACTCATGCTTGTGTATTACAAGTATATTACAAGCTTTACAAACTGAGCCATCTCTTTGTCCTCTAATTTTTACGTTTGTGTATTTGTGTGAGCATGCATGTGCCAAAAGAGTAGGTCTTACGTAGAGAGAAACTTTACATATTGTGTGGAAGCATTCACCTATCAATAAAAAACCCTATGGCCAATGAGCTGAGGCAAGAAATAGGTGGTGGGGGTTCTGGCAGAGGAGAGGGAGATGGGGAGAAGAATTCCGGGGAAGAGTCAGGCGCAGGAGATTTGCTTAGGAATTCTGAGGAAACATAGAATAGAGTAAACGGGTAATTAAGTTATGAGCTAGTTGGGGAACAAACCAAAGCTTAAGCTTTTGCATTTAGCATAATGCATAATGCATAATGGCATAAGCATTTATTCCTATGTAAGAAGTTTCAGTAGTTATTTTGAGGAACTTGGGAGTGGGTGAAAACCCCCCAGTTACCGCATCTTAACTCTCAGAGATGGAGGTAGGCATTTGCAATGGTGCCAGCTTGTTACTGTGCATTTGTGTGCTAAGATCTGAATTCTGGTCTGCATGTCTCGGTGGCAAAGCTTGGTTTTTTGGTTTGTTTTTGTTTGTTTTTTTAAGTCAGGGTTTCCCAGGCTGGCCTGGAACTCCCAGAGATCTACACACACTCACACACTCTCTCTCTCTCTCTCTCTCCCTCCCTTCCTCCCTCCTTCTCTCTCTTTCTCTCTCTCTCACTATGCTGGGATTAAAGGCGTTGGCTACCATTGCCTAGCTAGGATGTCTTCTTAAAACATTCCAGGTACTGGTTGTTTAAAAGGCACGAGGCAGAATTGCTTAAAGTTTGGAGATAAGACCAGCAAGAACGACTTGAGACCCAAGGGTTTGGGGGGGATGTTTGTTTTTTGTTTTGTTTGTTTCGTTTTGTATCAAAGCCCTTCCATTCCTGTTTAGCAAGGCTTCGTGTCCCAATTAGCTTCTAGACTTGAGGGAAAAATTTTTTGAACCACTTGGACTACTGACTTAGGTAGGACTCACTGCTGGGGAGGCTGAGTGAGGCCTGTACAGTACTGAGGGTGAGGCAGTGTTCCTGAGGCCGGAGAGCCACAGGAGCAGACTGAGCCACTTTACTTCTAGTGCTTGGGATCTGAGCATTGAAATCACAGATTCTGTGTGATTTCCTAGAGTCAGCTCCTTAAATGGACATAATATTTAGCTTTGAATCCTCTCCATTCTTCTATGGCTGGTGAAGAGGAGACTTGTCTTTTCACTATAGTGCACTCTGCCCCATAGCAGGTGCTTGAGTCAGCGTGGGTGAATGAAAGAGGCTGTCGGTAGGGGAAATTTTAAGTAAGTAAGGCCTTGCTGAGTTCTTTTTTTTTTTTTTTTAAAGATTTATTTATTTATTATATGTAAGTACACTGTAGCTGTCTTCACACGCCCCAGAAGAGGGCATTAGACCTCATTACGGATGGTTGTGAGCCATCATGTGGTTGCTGGGATTTGAACTCTCGACCTTTGGAAGAGCAGTCAGTACTCTTAACCACTGAACCATCTCTCCAGCCCCCCCCCCCTTTTTTTTTTCTTGCTGAGTTCTTAAAAAGAAGCATTATGCCAGGCAGTGGTGGCGCACGCCTTTAATCCCAGCACTTGGGAGGCAGAGGCAGGTGGATTTCTGAGTTCGAGGCTAGCCTGGTCTACGGAGTGAGTTCCAGGACAGCCAGGGCTACACAGAGAAACCTTGTCTCAAAAAAAAAAAAAAAAAAAAAGAAGAAGCAATGCCTTTCTCAGGACTCAGCCCTGACAGTTAGCTCCATAATACACAAATACACAGAAAACCAACTATATCTGTCTCCACTCCATGCTGTCTGGTGAAAATCGAACTGTGTCCAGAAAAGATATCTTTGTTGCTAAGCACAAGTTGCACTTAGAGTTCCTTCCCTTTGGAGAGGGCATGCTGCCACTTACGTTTGACTTGAAGTGAATTTCCAGAGGACCATACCTAGTCAGAGTGTTTAAGAGTTAAGTTGTTGCTGATGGGTTAGATCAGCTTTCACTGTTTTAGTCAAATCATGTGCTATGTACGTACACACAAGTTTCTTTCACCCACTTTTAAAGTCATGCTGATACCTGGCCGTGGCCTTCATGTTGTGTGAGAAATTGGGGGGGGCGGGGGCAAGCCAATATATTAAACAGACTGTCTTGGGGGTGGGGTAAAAGATATGGGGAGTTTGACAAGAGAATTAAAGAACATTCCTAAATATTAGGTTTTTTGTCACTTCTGAAACATGGATATGTAAGTCCCAAGATCTGCCATTTATTTAGATGTTTAAACAAATTTGGGGAAGTACTGAGATTGCATCCTACTGAAACTAACCAGAGGTGGCTATGTGCTCCAGTTCCACTGGCCCAGCAAGCCTCATGTCCTCTAGCACTTTGTTATAAAGTTGGAGATGGTTTTTTTTTTTTTTTTTTTTTTTTTTTTAGATACATTGCTCTATTTTTGCATTATAGAATTAATGTATGTATGTAATGACAAACAATGCTAAAATACTTTCAAAAAAAAAATTAAGTAAGGAGTGTTGGTAGGGTAGTTGGAGATAATCCTTAGCTGCCTAGTGAGTTTGAAACCAATTGGGCAACATGAGACCTTTAAAATATCAAAAATAATAGTTAAAGAAATGATTTAAACATATAGAATATATTACGTGATCACCCAGTTTACACTTACAGAATTCCGAGTTATATCTAATAACTTTTCTTCTCTTTCCTGATCTTTTACTCTCTTGAAGTGGTTTTAAAGCAAATCCCCAAATCCTGCTTTTTTTCCCTCCTGTAATTAACAAGTTAGGAGTTCAAATCTGTTAGGATATCTAGTGGGAAAACAATAGTTTTCTTCTGTCTTCTGTCTGATTTTCCCTTCTGAAAAAGACTATACAGCTGATTTTTTTCTTCCCTTGTTTGTTTGTTTGGGTTTTCTTGTTTGTTTGTTTGTTTGTTTTGTTGTTGGTTTTTTGTTTGTTTTTTTTGCTTTTTGTTTTTGTTTTTTTGCTTTTTTACATTTGGTTTTTCAGTCAAGAATTAAGATTCAAAGTCCACAAATAATTTGGGGGTGGGGTGGCAGGAAAGAAGTTTGGGACAGAACATTAATACATAGTCCAGGCTGACCCAGTTCTCAAAGTCCTCCTTTTTTAACTTTTTGAGTGCTGAGATTAGAAGAGTGTTCTAGCTTACCGAATTTTTAAAAAGTTAATTATTTGGAGAACTATCGGCAAATAAAATCACCACTAACTTCATAACTGATCTTCTTATATATGACCCTATCCATTTCTTTTTGCTTGTTTTGAGAAGATTCCTCTTAAATACTTTGTTCCTTTAAACATAAAATCTTAAACGATACTATTATCACGCTTACAAAACGTTGGCAGTTACTTCTTATGCAGCCCCTCAGCTGTGCTTTTTGCTTGGGTTTGGCTTTATAGTCGTCTAATCTCCTGCTTTCATTCTCCCCCCTCCCTCCCTTCCTTTCACATTAATATAGTTTCTCATTGTGCAGCCCTGGTTAGCCTGAAACTCACTATATAGACCAGGCTGGCCTTAAACTCACAGAGATCCACCTATATTTGCCTTCCGAGTGCTGGGATCAGAAGCGTTGACCTACTGTTTCTAGCCATGATCATATCCTTAAATCTTTTAGAAATTCTTGTCATTGGAAATAGCATCTGAAAGCTGGGTGGTAGTGGCTGGGACACACCTTTAGTCTCAGAACTTGGGAGGCAGAGGCAGGCAGATATTTGTGAATTCTCTAGGCTAGCATGGTTTACAGAAGGAGAGTTCCAAGATATCTAGAGCTACACAGCAAGACCCTGCGAAAACCAAAGGAAAAAAGAAAGAAAAGAAAATAGTATCTCAAAAAAGGACAATAGTGTTCTTTGTCAATGTGACTTCTCAAATGCATTAACCTTGGAGTTCTATTGAAGGGGACACTTCAATAGTATAATCATTGAGAGGCTTATGGGATGGAGGCATATCAGACTGATTATCTCATTTAATTTTTGTTTTAGCTCTGTGACATAGCTGATGTTTGTTTGTTTCTTTGTTTTTCTTTTTTCTTTTTTTTTTTTTTTTTTTTTTTTCGTTTTTCGAGACAGGGTTTCTCTGTGTAGCCCTGGCTGTCCTGGAACTCACTCTGTAGACCAGGCTGGCCTCGAACTCAGAAATCCGCCTGCCTCTGCCTCCCGAGTGCTGGGATTAAAGGTGTGCGCTACCACTGCCCGGCTGTTTCTTTGTTTTTCAAGGCAGGGTTTCAGGTTAAAGGCATGCACCACCACTGCCCAGCCTCATAGATGATGTTTTTCTCAGACCAGAGTGAAGGTTTAGTGAGGTCCTATTTGTATGTTGGAAAAATTGAAATCAGTTTTCGAAATATGCACCATTAATATTTTAAATTATGGTTTATCTTGTATGTGCATGAACACATAGAAGTTAGAGGACGACTTGAGGAGCTGATTACCTGGGCAGTCAGGGTTAGGCTCTCAGGTCCCACAGCAGACGGCTTCTCTGGCCACGCCATCTTGATGGCTCAATTCATCTTTTTACCAGTGGCAGGCTTGAAGCCCAAGTATCATTGTTAGTAACTGTGTGATAGTGGGGTCCTGAGGTCACTGTTGTGCCCTGTCGTGACTTCTTCACAGAGTCTTCAGGGGAGCACTCTGCTGCTGCTGCCCTTGTCACCAAGTTGGGGCTTTATCCCTCATACCACTCGTGAATGGTTCTAATCATGCTAACATTTTATTATTTAAAGATGGAGCATGTTACTTACAGGAGATCACATCAACTTGTTTGTCACATCTTTAGCCCCATGCTCTTAAATTATTTAAATTTCCAAATAGCAGTTCTAAGTTGAAGGCAGATGTGGGTCACGGGCAGTCCTGAGGCCTCAGCAGGTCCTGTCTTAGCGGATTAGGCTGAAAAGTGCTGCCTCAGCACAGCCAGAGCTTACCTGGGACACGCTCTGGAGGAGAAGAGCTGCCCAGGCAGGCAGACCTGATGGTGGGGTTTCCAGAAGGGCCAAAGGACTAAGGACACTAAAGAAAGGCAAAGGTGACTAAATGTAAGTAAGACTTGTTAAATAAACATACATTTGTTTTTAATTACTTAAAGTTGTGTAAATAGCATTATGGCAGACTCTTTTCAGTTGTGTGCTACACTTGACTCAGTCTGTGAGAAGGTAATATTGGGATAGCAGGTAAAGGCACTCACTCACTGTGATGCTGCATGGCAGGAGAGAACCAGCTCTTTCAGGTTATCCTCTGTCCTTGGTATATGTGTTGTCGTATATATACCCATACATACTTAAATAGATAAAATTAGAAGAAAATTACTATAAGGATCGTTTTCTGCCTGGCAGTGGTAACATGAGGCCAGCCTGGTCTATAGAGCAAGTTTTAGGATAACCAGGGCTATACAGAGAAGCGCGGTCTCGAAAAACAAACAAAAAAATCTTTAAAAAAAAAAAAAAATCATGCCATGTGGGAGGCAGAAAATGACTTAGGAGCAGTTTTCTCTTCCCATCTTTACATGAGTAGGTTCTAGGGTTTGAACTCGGGTCCTCAGGCTTGCACGGCAAAGAACTTAACTCACAAGAGCCCAGAAATCTTTCTTTTGAATGCTTTCTTCATATACTACAGGAAAAAATTGTGACAGTTATCCAGCTCTATTGCTTAAAAGTAGAAAAATGGATTTACCAGAAATCTAGTGAGGAATAGAGCAGCTGGGCTATGGAGGTGACTTTGGGTAAGGTTGGTGGCTGCCATGCCTGAGGAGTGTTTTGAAGCAGCTCAGAAAGATCCCCTGTTTATAAAATACTGGTTCAACACTGCTTTGTTTTCAGTCTCTGATGAAAAAGCTTTAGTGTTTTTGTCCTGGTCAACTGCTACTTGTTGAAGGGTACCTCACGACTTTGGTTGCTACTTTTTCTTACATTAATGCTGGATTGGGTGAAAGGTCTTTATAGCCAGAGTTACTTTCAGTAAGGTAAGGAGTGCTGCAGGGTGGTGATCCTGACTCTGTAAAACTAGTAGGAGGATTTTCACTTGGACCCTTTGTAAGGTAAAGCAAGCCAAATCCATGCAAGACAAAAATGGCAGCACATCTTTCCATCTGTGTTTTTATTCATTTGGGATTTTATTCTGTCATATAGGAATGAATTCCTAAATTTTAGTCCTTAAGTTTTGGTGTTTTTTTTTTTTTGTTTGTTTGTTTTTTTTTTCAAGACAGGGTTTTTCTGTGTAGCCCTGGCTGTCCTGGAACTCACTCTGTAGACCCGGCTGGCCTCGAACTCAGAAATCCACCTGCCTCTGCCTCCCAAGTGCTGGGATTAAAGGCGTGTGCCACCACTGCCCAGCTTTGTTTTGATCACATTTATGATTGATTTATAACCAACATCTTTGTCAGAAGTGTAACCTGTATGCCCGGGTATAGTGGTGATGAGGCCTGCTGTTCTACCACTTGAGAGTCTGAGGCAGGAGATTTGCTTATTAGTTCAAGGCCAGCATAGGCTACAGAAATGAGTTTCAGACAGGCACGCAGGCATCTCTATGTGTAACTTCCTCTGGGGAAATGAAGTCTCTTGTTGTTGTTGCTTTATTTTTGATTGGATTTTTGAGACAGGGTCTCCATGCATTGTTGGCTGTACTGGAACTGAGTATGTAGATCAGGCTAGCCTTGAATTCAGATCCCCCTTTTCTGCCTCCCAACTGCTGGGTCGGATTAAAGGCGTACTCTATACTCTGAGGTATTTTATTTTTTGAGGCAGTGTCTCACGGAGCACAGACTGGCCTCAAACTACTGTGTAGCTGAAGATGACAGTGAACTTCTTGCTTCCACCTCCTGAGTGGGATTATAGGTTAGTATCACTACATATAGGAATTTATACGTTGTAGGCAAGCAGTCTACTAACTGAACTATCTCCAACTAGGAAGTCAGGTTTGTTTAACTCTCTAGTTCTGAAACAGTCATATCCCAGGCTAGCCTCTAGTTATGTAGCCAAGGATGAGCTTAAAAGATGACTTTGATCCTCTTGGTTATTTCCCAAGTGCTGGGATTATAGATATACACACCACCACACCTCATTTATCTTGGGGCTGGACTCAAATCCAGAGCTTCATGCCTGTAAGGCAAAGCACTCTTCCAACTGAACTTCTGCATACTCCATTGAAAAAGCCATTTTTATTACAGGATGATCTCAGTTGTCTCTGACTGTGGGGGTGTTGTTTTATATGACTGGGTATGGGTATGCAGCACTTTGACCAGCCTAATTCAGCCCATATCTAGAAGGTATTTCTGAACTTGCTGGGACTCCTCAGCCTAGGGTTTGGGGGGAAATAGAAGACTTTTAGATATCCCTTTGTCCTTTATGGCTCATGATAACTGCCATAGCTTCAAAGTACTAGTTTTCCAGATTGCCTCAGTCCTGTTTCCTAAAGAAATTATTCCTGGTTTCTCTGTGTGGTATCTATTCTGGATATCTATGTTTGTTGTTGTTGTTGTTGTTGTTCTTGATTTCTGAGATTCTGAATCTTTTCATGAGAAAGACCTATACTGTTTTAATATTGATTGATAGATTGGAGATTGGGTCTCTGTGGTACAGATTGGCATTGAAATTAAGATCTTCCTTCTTCAGCTACCTAAGCAATGGAATGCACCACCACTTTTGGCATTAATTTTCTTTTTCAGTCCACCACAATATTTTCAGCAATATATTAGTATAGTCGATAAAAATGAAGATTGTGTTTTTAATCCAGTTCTAGATAGGGTTTCCAAAGTTCTGATGATGAGTGCTGCAGGAAAGTTCTCTGCTTTGTGAGATTATAGCTGTGAAGTTTTCAGTTAACCAATCAGACCATAGCTTATGCTTTTCATGCCATGTTTCTGTTGCAGAGTTTGGATTCTGAAGTGTGGAAAGCACTGAGACGTGAAGATGAGTGAACTTGACCAGCTGCGGCAGGAGGCCGAGCAACTGAAGAACCAAATTAGAGTATGTAGTCATGCGTGTTTGATCTGTTTCACATCGGAAACATACCTCTTGTGTGAATACCAGAGATGCAATTGGTCTATTTAGTATGTGCTAGTTATGTGTCTGTTTTCTTACTAACTATAATTTGTTGCTTGAATGTACATGGCACATTTCTGTAAAATGTATCAAAGCTTTTGAATTTTTTCCCCCAGGGAACTAGGTTTTGGACCCTCTTTGTGGCTACTGTAGGTCACTGTATCAGACGGTAGCATTAGCTCTGAAGAGCCTAGCTATTAAGTTGAGAACAGAAAGGATCATAAAGTGGCATTTTAGATGTTCCTGCCTTATTTTTCATGAGTTCAGCAATGATTTTGTCCTCCACGATGACCACTGGAGTGCATGCAGCAGCTCTTGGGCCACCAGTGAGAGCAGATATGTCTGCCTGAGTACAGGACTCACTGGGAAATAAATTCCACTGTGTTCTGACTCTTTCCTTTTGTGCTGGGGATTGGTACTAGAAATGGAGCTGAGAGCCCTCACACATCCCAGGCAAATGTGGGTTTTTGGTTTGGGGGTTTGTATTTTATTTTTGTTACTTGAGACAGGGTTTCTCTATGACACTTTGTTCTAGAACTCACTGTATAGACCAGGCTGGCCTTGAATGCAACATTATACAAAGACAATTAATTCAAGTATATGTTTTTGTTTTTTGTTTTTCTTAGACTTGATCTAAGAACATGGAAAAAAGACTTAAGACTTAAGAAAATCCCAGTTTTCAGTTTGTGTAAGGCTTTGTATATTTGAAATAGCTGCCTCTGATTTTCATGTTCTTGTCTGTAAGGATATAGCTGTCTGTCCTTCAGAGTCTCACTAAGCTCTTAGAACGGTTCACATGTCTTTATCTTGTCAGCCATGTTCAGGCTGCCAGTAGGACTAGGTAGAGAATCGCCAGCATCATTTTAGCCAGCTTTTATTTGAATTTAAGAAAACATACTAGAATTGCCTAAGATTTAGAAAGATTTAGAGCAGAGATAAAACAGAAAATATCCTCTGCTGTAAGTACCTCACTGGACATCAGTGTCTACACTGTTCTTCAGTGTGTCTGTGTCCTTGGAGTTAATAAAACACCTTCTAAAATACTTGATCTGATATAAAAGCTGTTTCTTGAAAAACACATTTAAGTAATATCAGAAGATGTTTTCCTAAATATTTTATTTCACGTGGCAGGCAAGTATATAGCACACAACTACACCTAGACCTTGCCTAAAATCTTTTTAGGGTTAGGATTTTTGGGAGTGTGGCATCGGGTTGGGCTTTTACTAAGGCTGATGTCAAAATTGTGGGTTCAAGTGATCCCCTTGTCAGTCTCCCTTGTAGCTGGGACTGCATAGCATACCTGGCTTTCCCTAAACTTTTGCATGACTTAAAAACTTAAAGCCAGGAACTGAGTGAGCATGGTGATACACCCTTTTAATCACAATACTTGGGAGGAAGAAGCAGAGTGATACTTAGTGAGCTCAAGGCTCTCCTCAGTACCATGAGACCATCTTTCAAAAGGTAACAACAGATTGGAGAGATGGCTCAGCAATTAACAGCCCTAGCTACACTTTCAAAAGACCTCATTGGGTTCCCGGTGCCCGGGTCAAGTGGCTTACAATCTTATGTAACTCTTAACTCCAGGGAATTTGACACCTTCTTCTGGCCTCTGCAGATACTTATATATACACCCACACATATACACACAAAAAATAAAAGTTTAAAGTCAGGTGCAATAAGGCATGTCTGTAATGCTATCAAGTCTGGAGACTGAAGGTGTGGTTTGAGGCCTGCACATGGGCCATATGCTTTTGAGATTTTTATCTCTTCTTTGTCCCAAAGTTCTGAAAATTAAGAGTATAGAAATTAAAATTCTGAGGGACAAAGGAATTGTATTGAATAACTACCTAAACATTTTCAAGTTTATTTTAAAAATAATTCTAAATATAGTGTGATTTAAATTTTTGTTTGTTTGCTTGTTTATTTGTTTGCCTTTTTTAGACAAGGTCTCACTATGTAGCTATGGCAGTCCTAGAACTCACTATATAGACCAGGCTGGCCTCAAAGTCACAGATTTAACTGCCTCTGCCTCCCAAGTGCTGGAGACTAAAGGTGAGTGCCTGGATTGTCAATTTGAATTTTTTGGTTTTTTTAAGACAAAGTTTCTTTGTGTGATCCTGACTGTCCTAGAACTCACTTTGTAGACCAGACTGGCCTCAAACCCACAGAGATAGCCTTCCTCTGTCTCTCAAATAATGGAATTAAAGGTGTGCAGTACCACTGCCTGGTATGATTTCAATTTTTAAAAGGGGAGCAGGGTGGAGATGGCTGTGCTGTTTAAGCCAAGCCAACATGAAGGTTAACTACATGACAGGAAGGGAAGGTTCAGGGAAAGGATAAGAAAGCCCCTGTGTTGCGGGAGGCATGCTTAGAACAGATAGAAAGGAGGAAAAGAAATACTCAGAGAAGCTAGGGGATTTACAAAGCCACATGGTTATGTAGTTGCTGAGACTCAAATGATTTAGCAGTAGATGAAGAGAGATTGTATGTCAGAGATAAATGTCATGCAAGGTTTTTATAATCAGGTTTATGTACTCCCTCTGTTTTCTCCCCTGTTACATGTATAGTCCCTAGTACCCACCTGCCTTTCTGCATCCAAATAATGCCTCTGTAATTATAGCATTCAAGAGGTAGAAACAGGATCAGAGTTCAAGGCCAGCCTCAGTGACATCAAGTTTGAGGCCAAGTGGGCAACATGAGGTGTTATGTTAATATATGTTAGTAATATGAAATCCTAAGAAGTTTCATCTAGCCCCATCTCAAGTATTTTTTCAGTCAATAGATGCTTACTGGGATAGTTTGCAGTACTTACATTTCAGTTTTGTTTTGTTTTTAAAGTTCAGCTCATGCCTCCCTATAAGGGCATTCTTCAGTTCACTCTCGCTGTGTCTGACATGCACAGAGTAGTTGGTGGCCCAAGACCTCCATTGTGGACAGCACCATTTTGACCATTCCTTGTAGAGTCACTTTGTTTCAACCCTCATGATGACCATCATCTTCACAAATGGCTGTATTGGGTTTGGGCCTTGCCTCTCAGCACTGCACTAATTTTGAGTGGGTTGGTGAGGAGAAATGAAGGCCATTGAGTCTCTAAATGGGAAGGAAGACTTTTGTTTGTTTTTACTGTTTTGTTTGTTTTACATGATCTTACTATCTAGCTGCCCTGGAACTTGATATGTAGGCTGCTGGTCTCAAACTGCCTGCCTTTGTCTCCCAAGTTTACCTTGGAGAGTAAAACTGTGTGCTACCTTACCTGGCAAGGAATACTCTTTTTTTTTTTTTTTTTTTTTTTAAGATTTATTTATTTATTATATGTAAGTACACTGTAGCTGTCGTCAGACACCCCAGAAGAGGGCGCCAGACCTCATTACAGATGGTTGTTAGCCACCATGTGGTTGCTGGGATTTGAACTCAGGACCTTCAGAAGAGCAGTCAGTGCTCTTACCCGCTGAGCCATCTCTCCAGCCCCGGAATACTCTTTAAAAAAGTAAAATTCTGGAGTCTGAGAGATACTTAAGTGGTTAAGTTTAATCCCAGCACTGCCTAGAACTCTAGCTCCAGAGAATCCAGCGCTGTCTTTTAGTTTCCATGGGTGCCTGCATACACATACATTTCAAAAGCAAAAACTAAAAACGTTTTTAAGGGTATGATATAGGGGAGGAAAAAAGTAAAATGTTCTTTACCAATTGTCTACTGACTGTGTGCTTGCTAAAGAATTGAGTACAGGGCTGGAAGTTTGGCATAACTCAGTAGTCCACGCTTTCCTAGCAGTGTGGTCCCCAGCATGCTAGTGTGGTGGAGCTTGGCATATAAAGAGGTACTGAGAAAGTAGGAGGATTGTCTTCAGTCAGCCTGGACTACAATACAAGAACCTACCTAAAAGTCAAAAGCCAGGAGGTTGGGTGTGCTAGCACATACTTTTAATCTTAGCAGTCAGGAGGCAGAGTTAAGTGGATCTCTGTGAGTTCTAGGCTAGCCTGGTCTAAATAACAAGTTCCAAGACAGCCAGGATTATATAGAGACCCTATCTCAAAACAAACACAGAATCAGAATCAGAGCAGATAAGGTAATTCATCAAGTAAAGGTTCTTGCCACCCAACAGTGGAAGCCTGAAAACCTGAGTTCCATCCATGTTAAGGTGAAAGGAGAGTACTGTCTCTCTACAAGTTGTCTATGGCCTCCATTCTCTGTAGCATGTATACTGATATACATCAATCACACTCTTGGGTTTGTTTGGATTTTTATCAACAAAGTGTTTGTGTGTGTGTTTGGTTCTCCCCTGTCCCCCCACTAACACCAACACAGGGTTTCTCTGTGTATCCCTGGCTGTCTTGGAACTTGCTCTATAGACCAGACTGGCTTCAAACTCAGAGATCTACCTGCCTCTGCCTCTTGAGTACTGGAATAAAAGGTATGTGCCGCCGCCACCACCTATACACTCTTAATAGTTCTTTAATTATTAAAAATCAACAAAGGCTTCTAGCTAGGTGTGTTTATATACATATTATAAGTTCTCAAACTTGGGATCAGGAGTTCAAGGTCATCCTTAGCTAGCTACATAGTAAATTTAAGAGCAGCTTGGCTACATAGTGAATCACACAAGAAATGGCAGTTAATTGTAAGAACTGTTGTCTGGTCTTTGATTTGTTTTTTTGTGTGAACTGAAAAGAGGAAAAAACAAAAATGCTGTCATTCTTTTATTGATCCTAAGGAAACAGGCTCTCAAACACATGTTTAACTAAAACACGCGTGCCTTAAATATAGAGGAACCACATGGTCCAAAATGTAGTGAGCTGAGCTGGGCCCAGACTTTTCAATTTCTTTTCTTTCTTGCTTGCTTTTTTTTTTTTTTTTTAATATTTATTTATTTTGTATATGAGTACCCTGTTGCTGTCCTCAGACACACCAGAAAAGGGCATTGGATCACATTACAGATGGTTGTAAGCCACCATGTGGCTGCTGGGAATTGAACTCAGGACCTCTGGAAGAGCAGTCAGTGCTCTTAACCACTGAGCTATCTCTCCAGCCCCAAACTCAGTGTGAGATGACAGTGCCTGCAGAAGATAGGTCAGCCTCTTCTCTGGTGATTCTTTTGTACTCAAACCCAAAAAAGTGACTGATTGATTGAATGGATTAATCTACATGAATCCATTAAATCATTGTAGCCGGTCAGTGGTGGCACACGCCTTTAATCCCAGCACTTGGGAGGCAGAGACAGGCGGATTTCTGATTTCCGGGCCAGCCTGGTCTACAGAATGAGTTCTAGGACAGCCAGGTTTACATGAAGAAAAACCCTGTCTTGAAACTGCCCCACCCCCCAATAAAAGAAATCACTGTAAAGCCAGGTGAAGGCTTTTAATCCCAGCACTCTGGAGGTAGAGGCAAACAGATTTCTGAGTTTGGGACCAGCCTGGGCTACACAGAGAAACCTTGTCTTGATAAAACAATGAACGAAAGAAAGGGAGAGAGATTTTTGTGGTTGGGCACATGGTGGCACACTTCTTTAATCCTGTCACTGGGGAGGCAGAGGCAGGTGAATATGTATAAGTTTGAGGCCAACCTGGTTAACATAGTAAGTAAGTTCTAGGCCAGCCAGGGATAAGGGACCCTCTCAATCATAAATCAATCATTCTCAGGCCAGCAAGGTGGCTCATCAACTAAAGTACTTGCTACCATTCCCAGTGGCTTGAGTTCTAGTCCTAACATCCACATGGTAGGAGGAGAGAATTGGCTCCCACAAGTTGTCCTCTGTAAATTACACACATAATCTGTGTTTACTTAAGCAATTTCAGAGCTGCATGGGTCTTTTCAACCACTTGGTGACCCAAAACAAAGATGGCTGCAATATGACTATTTAGTTTTTTTCTTCTGTTAGGAGTAGTTGAAGTGTCAGAAACATTCAATCATTTTGGTCCTTGGGTACCAACCAAGGTGAGGCTGCTTAAATACCATTTTTTATTATTAAAATTTTTATTCTTTCAAACCCAAAGCTATATATGATATTAACAATCATATTGTTTAAAGTCTTACACTTACTGCCATGAAAAAAGGGCTTTGACAATAATTTGCTATTCTAAATTCTTGCTGTCCACTTCACTCAAATTCTATGTGAAAATAGTTGGTTATATAATTTCTTGTGTTTTGATTATGAGCAGATTCATTAATGATGAACTTGGAACCTAGAAGTTTGTTTTGTTCCTATAATAGTGATCATCTCAATATATTTTCCATGCCATCAGCTTGTGATATTCACACAGACTTAATAAAGTAAAATCCTGCTCTGTGAGGCAGTTTGTCATGGAGCATTGATCTGGCAATGCTCTACTTCGCTTGAAGAATCTGGCCTATTGCCAGCTGCCTCTTTGGAAGCAGGTGATCAATTACTCAAGATTGTCATGAGTTCCTTTGAAATATGCCTGTACTGAAAATTTGAACTTTTAAAAGTGGAGTTGTCTCCTTTTCCTTCCTAATGGGTATCTTTGTACTTAACAATATGTGCAATTTTGAAATGTCAATGTTTATTTTACTTATAAGTGAAAATACTTTAATTAATATGGTAAAAATTAAAGAAAAATTATCATGGTATATTCTTTTGTAGGTCTTAGCTACATTGGTATGTTTTATAGATAGAAAAGATTGCTGTTTTGTTACCAGTCTCATTGAAATTTTATTAACAGTTTTAGATCCCTTGTTCTATTCATAGAACTTAGATTTAATCATTGTTTGGCTTAAAAATAAAGTCCTTGCATAATGCATTCTCAAAGAGAAGCTTTTGGCCTGACTAGCCAGTTGGTTTTCAGTCTGTTTCTTTCTTGCAACCCCTTGTGCTCTGATGTAAACTATGGGAAAGACAGAGTAGGTGTGTGTTGGCTGTGGGAAGTTAGCCTTGGCTCCCAGGCTGCTCACTGCTGTACCATCTTCCAGTGTGGTTTCTCCTGGGCCTGTCTATAGTTCCAGGGTCCCCAGAATTCTGTGGAGTCTGCATGTCTCAGGTTTAGGGATTGTGAGTTGTGTCTCTTTTGGCCTGAACAACTCAAAAGTGGCAGCGGACTTGGGAGTATTAGAGAAGAGGTAATGAAGAAGACAGTTTGTGGAGGCTTCCTGAAACTTTGGTAGGGGAGTGTCTTTGTGCAGGGTTCCTGCACAAACATCATGACCAAGAAGCAAGGTGGGGAGGAAAGGGTTTATTGAGCTTACATTTCCATGCTGCTGTTCATCACCAAAGGAAATCAGGACTGGAACTCAAGCAGGTCAAGGAGCAGGAGCTGATGCAGAGGCCTGGAGGGATGTAACTTACTGGCTTGCTTGCTTCTCCTGGCTTGCTCAGCTGGCTTTCTTATGGAGCCCAAGACTACCAGCCCACAGATGGTACTACCTACAAGGGACCTTACCGCTGGATCTCATGGAGGCATTTTCTCAACTGAAACTCCTTTCTCTGTGATAACTCCAGCTTATGTCAAGTTGACACAAAACTTAGCCAGTACAGGAAGGTAAAGTTGAAAGTGTGGAATACAACTAATTCCTATTTGTTATTTTATAGGATGCTCGTAAAGCATGCGCAGATGCGACTCTTTCTCAGGTAAGAAACAATTCCACCTATCAGTTGTCCATAATGCACAGTCTGGTGTGGGCTTTTTATCATGTGGAATGAGCACTTTTGTCTTGTGGGGTGAAGTTGTAAAACCACTTACAGCTTTTTTTTTTTTTTTTTTTTTTTTTTTTGGTTTTTCGAGACAGGCTGCAGCTTTTCATTTGGAGGTTGTTCTGATGATAGGCAGAGAGGACAGGACCTACTGATTCTTAAAATGTAAATGAGATCTCTACTGTTTGACCAAACAGGTTAATCAGACTGATATTAAAACATGTACAGGGCCAGGCAGTGGTGGTACACGCCTTTAATCCCAGCACTCGGGAGGCAGAGGCAGGTGGATTTCTGAGTTCCAGGACAGCCAGGGCTACACAGAGAAACTCTGTCTTGAAAAACAAAAACAAAAAACAAACAAACAAAAAAACCATGTACAGGGCTGACAAGATGACTCAGCAGGCAAAGGTGCTTGATACCAAGCTTGATACCCTGAGTTCAATCCCCAGAGCTCACCTGGTAGAAGGAGATTCACAGGATGTTCTCTGACCTCTGTGCACATGTTCCACTCTCCTACCCAAGTAAACAAAGTGTAGTTAAAACTGTGTGGACATCCAGCTCCCGTTGTAGTGTAGCCTCTTGCTATGATAAAACACTTTGGAGAGGAAAGCATTTATTTTGGTTTACACTTCTAGGTAATAATATATCGTTGAGGGAAGTCAGGGCAGGAACCATAGAGGAAAATTGCTCACTGGCATGCTTCCTCAAACAGCCAAAGATAATCTAATCTGCTTAGAAGTTGTCCTGTTCACAATGGGCTGGACCCTCCTACATCTATTAGCAATCCAGTCAGGGTTCCCTGCATAAGCCCACAGAGGAATCTGATTGAGGCAGTTCTTTAGTTGAAGTTCCCTTTTCTCAGGTAACTCTTTGTTAAGTCGACAATAAAAATTAGCAAAACATACACACCCACCTTCTTGGGTAATCAATGGCCTGATCCTCAGACCCCATAGACAGACACAGATATATTTTCTCTGTGTATCCATGGCGGTGGTAAAGTGTTATGTTAAGTAAAGGTGGAAATAACTAATAATTTAATAAAGCAGTAACAGAATGGTAGCTATTCTATAGTAGTTACATGTGATATCAAGTGATCTTAAACTATCTTACTGCATGTGCTGGTATGTCGGGGGATGACTGCGTATATTCTTGATGAGAAGAGGTGGGGATACTGAGGCATGTGAAAAGCATGGCGACTGTGGCTGGCGTATTGCTGATAAACATGCTGTATACTTAAAGCATGAACTCACGGGACAAGGGAGTCAGGACCCAGGTGCTACAGAGCTTAATCATGCTACTTAAGAGAGCAATGTGCAACTTAAAGTTTATGAATTGGCTGCTGGAGAGATGGCTCAGCAGTTTAGAGCACTTGCTGCTCTTCTAGAGGACCTGGGTTCAGTTTCCAGCACTCTGTACTGGTTCACAACTATCTATAAATCTTCTGACCTCCAAGGGCGTCTGCATGCTAAAAATAGTCTCTCACGTAAATACAGGATTTTCCATTTAATATATTTTTGGTTCTTAATTGACATTATATTACAGAGCCCACGGAACACAAATCAAGAGTCTTATTTACTAAAGTTAATCTGCACTAATTTTACTTTTTAAGATCACAAACAACATTGATCCAGTGGGAAGAATCCAAATGCGAACCAGGAGAACACTGAGGGGGCATCTGGCAAAGATTTATGCCATGCACTGGGGCACAGACTCAAGGTATGAATGGGGCCTTCCAAAATCAGTACTTGAAATGTTGTCTGGCTGCTAGGGTTTCCAAAAGATGGTTAGAAAGTTGAATTGGTGTGTGTGTGGTAGCACACTCTTATCTCTGCACTCAGGAGTCAGAAGCAGACAAATCTTTGTGAGTTTAAAGGCCAGCCTGATTTACATAGTGAGTTCCAGTGTAGCCAAAGCTACCCAATGAGACCCATCTCAGAACCAGGTAGGATGGAGTGGTGTGGAAAGCTTGTGGTACCAGTTAGTCCTGGTATGCAGATCTGATGTTCACAGGTCTTACTCAGATTTCTGTTAACTGACTGACTGCACTACTGTCCTTTTCCTAGCAGGTTATCAGCACCTGCTTTCTTTTCCTTCACCCTTTACCTTTTAGCAGTTGGGTCTCTGTTGCCTTGGCTACTCTGAGCTGTGTTGTAAGAGTTGAGCAATGGTGGGTAAAAGGTGCTAAGTTTACAAAAGCAGGTCCCAAAAACTAAATGTGGGCATCCGTGGTCTCTTTATTTATCCTCACTGGAAAGCCTTATGGAAAATAAACAAATGGCTATCCTTATCATCCTTCCACATGGCCTTACCATGTACTTGTTTATCATTTAAAGAGATACTACCATTTTGGGGTTCCTTCTTGGGTGATTACTACCCTTTATTGGATATCTAAGACTCTCTTGACTCTTCTACTCATAATGAAACAAAGTGCAACATGGTTTGTGTTCCCTTTCCAGACCTAAGGAGTCTCAACATTCTTTTCTTTTGAGTCAGTTTTTTCATTTTCTGTTATCAGAGTGGAATTTCTGCTTGGCTTTCTTTCTCTTTGTGAAATTATCTGTCATAGGGTGTAAATAGCTAGAGAACAAAAGATACTATTTTTAGTTCTCTGCAGGGTCCCATACAATTGCTTGTGCAAATGAACACTTTCTGAGGCTGTTTAATAATGGAAACAGTCCCATCAAAAAAGAAGAAGGGGTGGGGCATTCTGTTCTTGCTGCTGCTTCAGCTAGATAGAGCATGAATGTATTCTGTTGTTGCTATCAGAATTGTTAAGGTAGATTTGTAGATTTATTGATTGATTGATTGTTTTTCCAGTGCTGGGCATTGAACCTAGGGTCTCATGACTGTAAGCAATTGGTGTACCACTAAGGTACACATCTAGTCCAAGAATAGATACTGTGTTCCCACCACAAAAAGATGCTAAAAGTGTGAGATAATGACTATGTTAATTCACTTAATTTAATCTTTCTGTAGTGTAAACATTAAGCAACTTATAGTCCATAGTTACTGTCAATTAAAAATAAAGATCATTCACAACACTGAGTTAGAAAATGGACAAGCAGTGGTGGGACGATTCCTTAACCACAGCACTTGGGATTAAAGCAATATAGCAAGTTCTGGGACAGCTTGGGCTACACAAACCCTTATAAAACCTTCCAAAGCAATATTTTGGGAATTGTTTTAGATGAGCATACTTTCTGGCTAGTTAGTGGTTCCATCTTAAAATCCAAAATAGCTATTTAAGGAGTTGTTCTGGGTATGTGTACCCTACCCCATTAACATCATTTTCATATTTTTTGTGCTAATAGTAAAGGGTTGTTAACTGAGCTTGGTGGTTGCAAATGTCTTTAATCTCAGTAGTGGGGAGATAGAAGCCGGTAGATCACTGTGAGGTCAAGGGCAACCTGGTCTACATAGTGAGTTTTAGACCAACCATGTATCACAAGCTTGAAGACCTAAATTTAGATCTCTAGGACACATGAAAAAACTGGTCATGGCCAGATACTTGTTTGGTTGTTTTTTGGTTTTTCGAAACAGGATTTCTCTGTGTAGCCCTGGCTGTCCTGGAACTCACTCTGTAGACCAGGCTGGCCTTCAACTCAGAGATCCACCTGCCTCTGCCTCCCAAGTGCTGGGATTAAAGGCGTGCTCCACCACTGCCCAGCATGGCCAGATACTTGTAACCCCAGTGCTTCAGTAGGGTAGAGATAGAAGCATTATTGGGATCACTGGCCCTAGCCGAAAAGTGATGAGCTCCAGGTTCAGTGTGCGACTACTTCAGAGGAAGGAGTAAGGCAGTGAGTGCTAGAACAGGGCAACCAGTTCTTGAAGATTTATTTATTTTATTTATATGAGTACACTTTAGCTGTCTTCAGACACACCAGAAGAGGGCATCAGATCCCATTACAGATGGTTGTAAGCCACCATGTGGTTGCTGGGAATTGAACTCAGGATCTCTGGAAGAGCAGCCAGTGCTCTTAACCACTGAGCCATCTCTCCAGCCCCTTCCTTTGACTTCTAAATAGGGACACACACACCCATATCTATATGTTTGTAATATGCTTATCAGTATATTCATTTATACTAAAATTCACCTTTTGATTTGTGTGTGGGAGGGAGGAAAGGGGTGTAGGAGAAGGGGCAGGGGTAGGCATGTGGAGATCAGAGGATATAACCAAGGAATTAGTTCTTCTATTTCTGTGTGGCTTCCTGGGACCAATTATTTTATATTTTGTTTGTTTGTTTGGGAGGGGGGTTTCTTTCAGGACAGGGTTTCCATGCCCAGCCATGGCTGGCTGTTCAGGAACTGTGTAATTAGGGCTGGCCTCAAACTCAGAGATCCTCCTGCCTCTGCCTCCTGAGTGCTAGGATTAAAGGGTTGCATGAGCCACCACACCTGGCTCAGGGAATCAGATGTAATGGAAGGGCTTACTTGATAGGTACTTTTACCTGAGCCTTCTCTCTAGCCCTAAACTTTAACTTGAAATAATATTCCAGTAATATTTTTCCAGTTCTATGGGAGTTTTAATCCCCTCTCTCCAAAGCCTGATGAAGTAGTCTCTCAGGCTGGGTCCTTCTCTGAGTAAAATGAAGAGTATGTGGGCTTGGGCAGTGATGGCCTCTTTTTGTTCTAGACAGCTGTTTGGCTAGTTCTTAGTTTCTATCTCTGTTGGAAGACAGAACAGAAAAAGCTTCAGATAGCACAATGAACTGTGTTGGTTCCTCCAAGTTATTATATTACCTGAGATTAGAAAGTGTGTCTTCTTTCACCTTCTGGAGGATCAGCTCACAGCTTAGCATTGTCTTAATTCCTCACTGAGTTAGCAATTATTTAGCTCTCTGAAGGTGACTCCTTAGATCAGAGGATGAGCTACTAAAGATGTCTCTTAATACCCTTGCTCAGAGTCCCAAAAATACCAGGCAGAAATAGAGCAGCAGAGGGGCTTACACTATCATGTGGAGGTGGTTTAAAAGTACCTTAGGTATGATGGCTGAACATAAAAGAGTGGACTTTAACGCCATAGATGAGGAGTTGGAAAGACTTTGAGTAACTGTCTACCTTGGCTACACAGTACCTATTTCCAAAAAGAGCAAAAGAATCATCTGAGGAGGTAGAGATATGTCTTAGGGTTACCTTGTATTCTCAAGGCTCCAAAGTCAGTCCCTAGAACCTCATAAAGAAAAAGATTGTACCAGAGGACTGAGGTGCAATTCATTGGTAAAGTTAATTTACTATGCTGGAGACTCTTAATTCAGCTCTAGAACTCACTAAGAAATAAACATTGTAGCTGAAGAGCGACTTGGCGCCCGTGCCCAGTTCTGTGATAAATTTTGTGACAAAGGATGGAAAGGGATTTTATATGTGCTGTTCTTTATAAGGATATTTATATATCAGCATGGTTTAGCAGGGTATGATGTAGCACAGCTTTAGTGTGAGCACTTTGGAGGCAGAGACAAGTAGACCTCTGTGAGTTTGAGGTTATCCTGGTCTACATAGTAAGTTCCAGGACAGTCAGAGCTATATAATAGAAGGATCCTGTCTCAAAAAGGCAAATCAATCAGTCAAACAAGCATGATTTTGATTAAAAGTGTCAGAGGGCTCAGAATGACGTGGTTGAGTTTTTTTACCTCAAGTCTTTGATCAGCTTCAGAAATCCAAATATGCCCAAATATACTTGTGACTAGAATGTATATATTTTGATTACAATTTGAAGTCAAAACCTGTATGTCACTATCACATGGTGGACCTGAAAGAGCCTCTCACCGTTCCTTAAACAAGAGCACATTGTATAGGACCCTGTGTCCGGGTAGCTGTGCTTCCCAGAATCGCTCTCACTCAGTCACTTCCCAGATAGCTTAGATTCCTTTGCCTGTTAGTCATGCTTGCCTTTTACAGTATATCCTGCCTTAGTTCTACAGATACAGAGAACTACAGATCCCAGACTTAGCACAGCTGCCCTGAACTAGGACAGAGTCATGAGCAATTCATAATTCACTATAGTTGGTGGCTCTTTTGCCCGACCATTCTGCTGTCATTTGTCATGTTACTACCACACAGGTAGAGATTCCTTAGTTTTATTGAGATAGGTATTATAATTTATCTCCGCCTGGGGAATTTGATAGTGTTTGTTTGTTTTCTCTTGATTTTGAGGGATAGAGTCTGGGCCTCTAACTTGTTACATAGTCAAGTCTGGCCTTGAACACACACACACACACACACACACACACACACACTCTCTCTCTCTCTCTCTCTCTCTCTCTCTCTCACCCCCTCCTCCCTCCCTCTATCCCTCCCTCCCTTTTTCTCTCTTGTGAGTCATGGCGTCTCCAATTCCCCCATTCATGGATTGTAGCATATGCTACCATTCAAGCTCATAGGTGTATTCCAGTTTGATTTCTACTGGTGTGATTAAACACTGAGCAAGAGCAACTTGAAGATTTTATTTCAGCTTATAGTTATAGTCTATTGTGAAAGGAAATCAGCAAAGGCCACAGAGGAAGCCCACTTTCTGATGCTATCCAGGACTGAATACCTGCCCAAAGATGACATTGCCCACAGTAAGCTGGCCCTGCTCACATCAATTATTAATCAAGGAAGTACCCCATAGGCTTACCTGTAGGTCAATAGGATGGAGGTATTTTCTCGGCTAAGGTTCCTTCTTCCTTAGACAACTCTAGCTTCTGTGCCCCACCCCCATCCCGATAGAAATAAAAACAGGGCAGGGTGTTTAAAATGGATGAAAATGGTTCCTAAGTGGAGAGTATTTCAAGCTTCTGCCCTAATATTCAAGCTTTCTTGGTGTCAGATTGAACAAAACTGTGTCCTAATATTTGATACTTCTCATGGCTCTGTGTATCTAATTTAACTTGGAATAAAAAAGAAGCCTGTCAGAAGCAGGTCAGGTCAGTACTACCTCTCAGGTGATAAGGGAAGAGATGGTAGTCTGGTCATCCAGGTGTCCCCAGGGTTGAACTGTTATCTGACACCAATCATGGTGTCCGTTGCTCCAGCATTGAGATCCTTTTTTTTCTTACTGTTAACCAGTCATGGTGTCCATTGCCCCAGCATTGAGACCCTCTTTTTCTTGTTATTAAGTATTAATTTTAAGCAAATGTAGCTTTAAAGTTCTAGTTGGACGTCACCAAGATTTTTTGGTTTTGATTTTTCTTTTCCTTTATCTTTTCTCCAGGCTCCTTGTCAGCGCCTCTCAGGATGGGAAACTCATCATCTGGGACAGCTATACCACAAACAAGGTGGGCAGTGCAAGATTCTTCCCTTCATGGAGCACTGATGACCTCTAAGGGTGATGGAAGAGCTCGTGTTGCTGCCCTTGAGCTTGGCACATGGTTGTGCTGTGGTTGCTGTCTCGGCATCTAGCTAGGATAGGAGCTCAGCGCTTCCTTGTGCTTGTATGAGAACCATACTCCAGTCTTAGTTTTAACTGGGAACTTTCCTAATTTATTTCTAGAATTCTGAAATGTAGATTCCATTTAGTTAGAAGTTTGTTTTGTTTTAACGAGAGATAATTGAAAATGCACTATACTTTAAGGTTTAGTTGAGGATTGGGGATGTAGCTCAGTGGTAGAGTCCTTTTCTACTGGGCATAATTCCCTGGATTTGATTCCCAGAACCGCAAGAGATAAAAAACAATGTAATCCAGCAGACTGGTAAAAGTCTGTAATTCTAGTCATTCTGGAGGCTAAGATAGGAGGATCGAATAAGCCCAGAAGGTCAAACCTACCATAACAAGATAAGGGAAGGGAGGAAGAAGAGAAGACAGAGATACTAGGCAGAATGTTTACCTGATGGGTACAAATCTCTGAATTGAACTTTCACGTCTCTTATATTGAAGTAAATTACATTGGGTATGATGGTACATGCTCAAATGATAATCCATCATCTAAGAAATGGAAGCAGGAGTGAGCCTCAAGCATTAAAGATTATGCTTACACACATAATAAAATAGAAACCAGCCTGAACTACATAAGACCTTGCCTCAAAAAAATAGTATCAACAAAAAAATAGAATCCACTTAAATTCTGAATGGTGGTATGGTGGCCAGTCTATAATTCTAGCATTTGGAAGACAACCCTAACCCTAACCCAAGGAATCCCTAAAGCAATCTGGCTAGCTAGACTAGTCATATAGTGAGCTATACATAGAATTGAGAGACACTGTCTCAAAGAATAAGGTGGAGAGTGGTCAAGGAAGGTTCCCAGCGTCAACCTCAGTCCTCATGTGCACGTTCTCTGGCGTATGTATGTGCACAAACACACACATAGACTTAAGAAACAAGGTATGGGGAGCCAGGTGACACCAAGAAACCCTGTCTACAAAAACAAACAGAGAGGTGCAGGGCTGGAGAGATTGCTCAGTCATTGCCTGGTTTTCCAGAAGATCTGAGTTTTATTCCCAGCACTTACTGGTGGTTCGCAACCATCTGTCCAGTTCAAAGGGAATCCAGTGCCCTCATCTAGCCTTCCCAGGCTCTGTACTCATGTGGTAAGCATTTAATCAAGTATTCCTACAGATAACAAAAATAAATAGAACCTCAAAACGAATTTTAATTCTGTCATCAGGTAAGGTAGAAAAAATTAAGACAGTTATATACATGTAAAAGATTGCAGAAATTTTAAGTGCTCTTTTCGAATAGCAAGATTAACTATGTTACCAATGTACATTTAGGTTATTGCATGTGTGTGTCAGAGAGAAAATGAATATGAATCAGTTGCTGTCTCCTAGGTTGACCTTATATTACAATTATCTTCCTGCCTCAGCTTCTTTAGTGCTGGGATTAGCATGAATTACCATGCCTGGCGGTTTTTTATTTGTTTTTGTCTTTCTTTCTTTCTTTCTTTCTTTCTTTCTTTCTTTCTTTCTTTCTTTCTTTCTTTCTTTCTTTCTTTCTTCCCTCCCTCCCTCCCTCCCTCCCTCCTTTCTTTCCTCCCTCCCTCCCTCCCTCCCTCCCTCCCTTCCTTCCTTCCTTCCTTTCTTTCTTAAAAGCTCATAGCCATGATAAATTAAAGGGAAGAATAAATAAATCTTCAAAATCATAGTAACATCACTCCTTAAATCATTAAAAATACAGATATAATTTGTGTTTTCTTTGAGATAGTTTCTCATTATGTATAGCTCAAAATGTCCTCAACTTGTCATCAGGGCTGGTGATACACCACCTAGTGGACAGGACTCTTGAGTTTAATTCTCAGAACTAAAAAAGATGGACTAAACAAAAAACCCTCTTGTTCTTTTTCTCTTAGCCTCCACCTGCTGGACTCATGGCCTGTGGCATCACTCCTGTCTATTAGTTGATTTTTATTTATTTATTTATTTATTTATTTATTTATTTATTTATTTATTTATTTATTTATTTATTTATTTTTGGTTCTTTTGAGACAGTCTTACTATGTAGCCCTGGCTGGCCTCAAATTCAGAGATCTGGGGCTGGAGAGATGGCTCAGTGGTTAACTGACTGCTCTTCCAAAGGTCCTGAGTTCAATTCCCACCAACCACAGGGTTGTTCACAACCATCTTTAATGGGAACAGATGCCCTCTTCTGGTATGTCTGAAGACAGCAACAATGTACTCACATACATTAAATAGATAAATAAATAATAAATATTTCTTCATTTTTAAAAAAAAAATTCAGAGGTCTACTTACCTTTGTCTGCTAAGTGCTGGGACTACAGCATTTACCGCGCATCCGGCTGTAGTCATATTTTCTTGAACTTAATTGTGTTGCCTGTCTGTGTTCTTGTTATTTAGGTTCATGCCATTCCTCTGCGCTCCTCTTGGGTCATGACCTGTGCATATGCTCCTTCTGGGAATTATGTGGCCTGTGGTGGCCTGGATAACATCTGCTCCATTTACAATCTGAAAACTCGTGAAGGGAATGTGCGTGTGAGTCGTGAGCTGGCAGGACACACAGGTACACATCTCATCTCACGTTCCAATATGTAAGCTGCTTACTGGGGTGTACACTGCTCCATTAATCTATTGATTATTGGTTCAGGTAAAAGTTAAGATAATGGCCAGAATTTTTCTGAAAGTGAAGCCAAATCAAGCCCAACATGGCTTCACCTTTAAGAGACCTATAAACTGGTTTTTTAGGCCAGTTTTTAAATTCTCAACTACTTTATTCTCTTTGAACAGTTAGCAGCCACCATTCTTGTTTATCAACACATTGGTATCTCAGTCCTGTTTTTAAGCTGCCTTCCTTCCTCGGACCTTAACACAGGAATTCTCCTAATCTAAGTATGTGTTCCTGTGCACAACCACATCTGTTTGTGCTCACTGACCAGTGCCCTTTTAGAGGAGGCAGAAGAAAGTCTGCTGTCTGTTCACATCTTTTGAATGTAGCAAGCATTCAAATGTTGGGTGCATACTGTTTTGTCGGGAATTCATACATCCTTTAAGACACATTTCCAAAGAATGTCCTGTCATAGTATTTTCTCTCTATGGCTATTATCTTTTGTTCTCAAAAATCCTGTCCCTCGCTCTTATCTCTTTCTCTTGCCTCTCTCTTACTTCTCTTACCTCTCCCCATTCCCTCCCCCCCTTTCTCTACGTGGTCATGGTCAGCCTCTACTTCTCTACTCTCTCCCTCTCTCTGCCTTTCTCTGCCTCTACTACCCTCTTAACTCCCCTCCTCGTGCCCTAAATAAACTCTATTTCTATACTTAAAAAAAAAAAAAATCCTGTCCCTCAGTTAATGATAAAACACTCAGGATTATCTTCACATGCAAGCAAAGAATTGTTCACAATTAACTGTCATGAAGAACATGGCAGTTTTGTGCTTTAACCCTAGAGTCAGGTAGGAGTACATCTTTTGTGCTTCTTCAGTTACATTGCCACTGTTTGTACTACTTACTTTGGGAATGTGTGCTTCTTAGTATTCTGGCTTTAGCTGGTTTTAGACCTCTGCTTTCTCAAATATAAGAACTTTTTTTGTTTGTTTGTTTTTGTTTTGGTTTTTTCAAGACAGGGTTTCTCTGTGTAGCTCTGGCTATCCTGGAACTCACTCTATAGACCAGGTTGGCCTCGAACTCAGAAATCCGCCTGCCTCTGCCTCCCAAGTGCTGGGATTAAAGGCGTGCGCCACCACCGCCTGGCTAAATATAAGAACTTAAAAGTGGCAAAATCCATAAAGGCATGGCTTCTTGTAAATTTTGATCAGTAGTATTTAAATTATTGTTCTAGGGGCTGGGAATGTTAGACTCATTAGTAAGAATATTTATCTATCACCCACAAAGTCCTAGGTATATCCCAGCATCATAAAACTGGACATAATGATAGATTTTTGCAATCCCATCACTGATAAAGTGGAGGTAGGAAGATCGAGAGTTCATAGTTAGTTTAAGGGCAATCTGGGCTATATCAAACCCTGTCTCAAAAAAGAAGCATGGTATATAATTCTCAAATATATAATAGAAAAAGAAAGCAGTTTGGGGAGAAGACTCAGTGACTAAGAACACTTACTGCATAAGCATAAGGACCTAACTTCAAATCCCAGTACTCACATATAAAAGCCCGGGCATGGGGCATAAGCATGTTTATAATTTCATCATTGTGGGCTGACTCCCAGCCTAGTTCCGTGAGAGGCCCAATCTCAAGGGAATACAGCAGACAGTGATAGAGCAGGACATTCGATGTCTGGTGTCCTCTGTTAGCCTCTGGATAGGCATATACCACATACACAGAGAATTAAAGTGAGACAAATATCTAAAATTTCTTATTTAGAAAGTTGGAGAGATGGCTAAAAACACTGGCCACTCTTCCAGAGGGCCTGGATTCAATTCCCAGCTCCTCTCCTGGGTGTGCCTTTCAACCATCTATATGTAATTCTAATTCCAGGGAATCTCATGCCTTCTTCTGGCCTCTGTGAACACCAGACATGCATGTGGTATATGGACATACAGGCTGTCTGGTCAAGGTTTTATTGCTGTGATGTGACACTATGACCACAGCAGCTTTTAGAAAGGAAAACGTTTAATTGGGGCTAGTTATAGCTCAGAGGTTTAGTTCATTATTGTCATGGGAGGAAGCATGACAGCATCCAGACAGACATGGTGCTAGAGAGGTAGCTGAGTTCAATGTTTGATCCACAGGCAGCAGGAGAGAGTGACACTGGGCCTGGCTTCAGCATCTGAAATATCAGAATCTACCTACAGTGACCCACTTCCTCCAACAAAGCCATACCTCCTTCAACAAGGAGGTGTTCCTAATAGTACCACTCCCTATGGGGGCCATTTTCATTCAATCCACCACACAGGCAGAACATTCATACACATTAAAAGAAATTTAGAGAAATATTTAACTTGCTAGTTTTTAACAAATTCTAAGTTTGAGCTGGTGGCCTACCTAGACGTCATGCTATAAGAATATGGAAACAAACTGTATTCTCTAGTTGTTGGGCATCATGTTTGTCTATATTTCCATCAGAAAAAAAGATTTTGGTATACCACAATCTACATTTGTATATTTGAGGTGCTTCATGTACATTTATTGTTGCTGTATCTTCCTGAAGAATTGGTCGTTTTATCATGACTTAATACCCCCTCTCATTTAATACTCTACTGTGAATCTACTTCATCTGGGGTTTTCAGCCAGCTCAACCCCATGCTCACTGTCTGCATGGCATTTTTTTCTTAATTGTTTTTCTAATAAGTTGTCTTGCTTTAATTCTGTTTAAAGTCTCTGCCTTTAGGAGCTGGAAATGTAGCTCCTTTGGGAGCTGGAAATATAGAGTGCTTACTTACCATGAATGAAGCCCTAGGTTTGATCTTCAGCCCAGCATAAAACCAGGTCTGGTGGTATAGTCCTATAATTCAAGCATTTAGATGGAAGCTGGAAGTTGAAGGCCATCCTTTACTATGTAGTGAGTTTGAAACTGCCTGAACTACATGAAAGGCTGTTTTAAAATAAGAAAGTGGTTGGGGCAAGCCCTCTCTCTACCTTGTAAATACAGGTAAGTTCATATTGTACACATAGTTTCTCCATTACTTATGATGAGATTATATCTAGAAATCTCTTTAAAGTTTAAAGTACCATCCATTGAATTATGCCAACTATGTCTAGCCTGCCATCCCTCCTCTTCCTCATCTTATGTCAACCAGGTTGGCTTGGAACTTAGAGGAATCTGCCTGCCTCTGCCTCCTGGGTGCTTGGACTAAAAGTGTGCGCCTCTGCGATGAGCGCATATGCCCTTTGTCGCCTAGGACACGGGAGGCTGCTGTGTTACAGTCTTACAGTCCAGACTGGGAGCTTCAGTTCATTGTTGCTAGCCAGCACCTTAATAAGTTGAAAGGATCGCATTTAAAAATTGAAGTTCATTTGCACTAAGTGCTGCTTTTTATTCATGTACAATAGAAAGATCCTAAGTGTTGCTCTGGATTGTGATTGGAGTTGTTCTGTACTTAAGGGTGGTTCTTTCTCCCTCTGCTTTCTTTTTCTCCTGTTTCCTTTTTTCTGCCTTCTTTTGTGATACTCTGTTTATAGCTCAAGCTTGCTCCAGCCTCTGCATTCTTTTCCCTCTGCCTCCTCAGTGCTATAATTACAAATGTGCACCACCATGCCTGGATTTAACATAGTGCTTGAAGAATTGTATAGTCTCACATGCGCTCAGACAATGTCATCATTTCCAGTGCTGTATGCTCCTTCCTGAGGACGTCGTCTTTTTTTCTAATTTCCTATATGCCAAAAAGCTACTTCCTCATAACACCTAAAGTTGTGCATTATGCTAGTCCCTTTATATGCTGTTTTTCTTGTATATATGTATGTTTGTTCAGTGAAATTTAATTTACAAATTAGATATAAGAGATTAACAGCAGTAACAAGGTAACACAATATAGCAATACACTATAATGAATCCTATTTGAGATTTTTGTTTGTTTGTTTGTTTGTTTGTTTGTTTTTCCGAGACGGTTTCTCTGTGTAGCCCTGGCTGTCCTGGAACTCATTCTGTAGACCAGGTTGGCCTCGAACTCAGAAATCCACCTGCCTCTGCCTCCCAAGTGCTGGGATTAAAACCACTGCCCGGCTGAGAATTAATTTTTTTGACTCATGGCACTGGGAAAAAAAAATTTTTTTTTTTTCTTAAAGAATTTTTTGTTTCTGGAATTTGCTAGGTTTACATGGGTTAACTGAAACCAGATGACGTTTCAGTGGTTAGTGTAGGCTGCTGAGGAGGAGTCTTAGGTTTTTGAAAAGGTCTGTTTGGCATTTGTTCTATAGTTGTTGTTGTTGTTGTTGTTAACAGGGCTTCTCTGTGTAGCCCTGGCTGTCCTGGAACTGGCTCTGTAGATCAAGCTGACCTCAAACTGACAGAGATCCATCTGTCTTTGTCACCACCTTTGAGTTAAATTATTTTTATTGTATTTATTTGCATGGTGGTGCTGGGGTCACACATACATGTGGTGATCCAGGATGATGCTATGGAATTGGTTCTCTCCTCCCATCTCTGCATGGGTTCTGAAGATCAAACTTTGCAGCAAGTTCCTTTGCCCACCCATCCACCTTGTCAGTCTTTGACCTTTGTATAGGTGTGTGTCTGTGTATGTGTTCATGTGTGTAATTAAGAGGACAATTTGTAGGAAGTTGGCTTTTCTCTTCTATCATGTAGGTCCTGCAAATTGAACTCAGCTAATCAAGGTGGCAGCAAGCACCTGTACACATGATCCTATCTTGCTGGCCCTAGACCTTTATTCCTGAAGGATATTTTTGCTGGACATACAGAACTTTGAGTTGATGTCACCTTAATGTGTATGAGTGTTCTCCCTGCACATTGTTGGTGCACCACATGCAATGCATGGCTAATGCCAACAAAGCCAGAGCGAGGGTGCTGGATTTCTCCTGGAACTGGAGTTAAGATAGTTACGACCCATCGTGTTGGTGCAGTGAATTGAACCTGAGCCCTGTAGAAAAGTAGCCCTGAGCACTCTAGAAAAGAGCCCAGGCTGGCCTTGAACTCAGAAATCTGCCTATCTCTGCCTCACAAGTGCTGGGATTAAAGGCGTGCGCCACCACTGCCCGGCCTGTGTTTTTATTTTAAAAGATCCTCTATACAAGCACTGAGGTTTTCTGTCTTATTTATAACAAGATTATTTCTCATGTTTCTGAATATAATTACTAGAGCTAAATGTAAAATGACTGCTAATTGTAACATCTGATCTTGAAGTATGTCTTTGTGGTCCTTTCCTCTTGAGTGTGGATCACAGTTTGCCATTTCTTAGTGCACTAAGTGAATTGCAGCCTTGGCAATATAATTGTCATAGCAACTGTGGGTTTGTTATGTTCCTTTTAAATGTCTGTAGAGTTTCATCAGGTTAAGAAACATACACAGCAGCAGACTCTTGCCTGTCCTCCTGTCACTTGAACTGGCTGTGTGTATGCCCTTAACTGCTAGAATGCCTGGATATGTAAGTTAGGACTTCTCAGGAATGTTCCAGCAGACTGGCTGAGTCTTTGGTGATCATCCAACTGTGTAAAGACAGGACCATCGAAGTCAGTTGAGGAACAGGCTTTTGGTGGTTGATTCTGTGTCCTATTGCTCCTAGGTAGGAGCTATAGGAGTATACCCTCCAGGCTCAAAACTTAATAGAAGGTATAGGCTATTTTATAGGATAAGGAAACCCTAGAAATGGATCCAGTGGGTTCACAATAACTGAAAAAGTGTTCATTATTACTATTTATATTAATATTTATAATTTATAGGTAAAATATATATTCTTTTTTTTTTAATTGAAAATAATTAGCCAGGTGTGGTGGCATACTCCTTTAGTTCAGCACTCAGGAGGCAGAAGCATGTGAATGTCTGACTTCAAGGCCAGCCTCTTGTGTAGACTGAGTTCCAGAACAGCCAGGGCTACAAAGAGAAATACTGTCATAAACAAACAAGCATGCACTTGTGTGTGTGTATTTGAAAACATATCTGTTGCCTAGATACTATTTTCAAGGAGACTGGAACTTAGACACCTGTTGTTCTCAGTGCTAATCCCTAGAGACTGATGAAAAAAGAGTGGAAGGCTGGACTCAAGAGTTGCTGATCTGAGACTGCTGGATATTGTGGTCCTGAGGGCCATGATTCGCCCTTCTAATGTAGCGTGGCATTGCCATTCCGTATTGCAACCTGGTAGAGTGAGAGAGTAGCTGTGTATAATTTCTTCATCTGATGAATAATTGGATATTCTACATATTTATGAACACAGGTTGTTTGGTTTTTGAGGGGGTTTTTTGGTTTTTGTTTTGTTTTGTTTCTGTGATTGTTAGTTGGTTGGTTTGCTTTTTTCTCTCCTCCCTGTGAGCAGTACTGGTGACAGATATAGAAGAAAAGATTCTGTCTGCCTGCAAAATCTGCTCTGAAACGCAGAACTGGTCAATTAATTACTTATTTCTGTATCATTTTGGTGTTCTACTCCCATTGGCTTGTCAAAACCACAGACTAAAGCAAAGCCCAGGAGCTTGCCCCTCAGCATCCCACCATGTCACTCCAACCAAAAGGAAGTGCTATTTTCAGGTCTAACCAGTCAGGCAATTACAGCAAGTACCTGTGCACAGAATCCATATATAATCTGGGAAGTTCTCAGTGTCCTGCCTTGTGTTGTGTAATTTTATGTAACCATTTATAATTTGTCCCTTTGCTTAGCAAATTTTATTTTCCTTTCTAGCAAAACTAGGTGACTTTCAGGTATCAACCTGTTTCACTTTTCAGTGACTCGTTTTCTTCTCTCTCACAATTTTTATTATATTTTGAGGCAGTCTCACTGTCCCCTGTTCCATCCACAGCTTCTAAGAAATCTTTCCAGTATGTATCAGCAGGAACATAACTTTTCCACGCATACTCCACATCGCAGCTCTTGAGAAAGCAAGCCAATTCACCCGTATTTTTGGAGCCTTCCCACTGGACATTTTCAGTGTGCTTGCTATTCCGTTGTCTTTTCCTGTTCCTCTCGTTGGCCTGTAGCCTTTCTCCCTTGATTCCATTACTGTCTCTCTTCTCATTGGTTCTGAGCTCCTTTGTGTCCAGCTGCCCCACTCAGTAAGTAAATGAGCAAACAAATGAGGATAAAAGGAAAGGGAAATCCTACCTTAAGATAGAGGTCAGGTGGAAGAGTGAGGTGTTCCCTAGGCATAGCTCCCTGCTGTGTGCTGTGCTGGTGTGGGTCTGTCTGAAGCATTATCCATTGAGTCTACCTAGCTAAAGTTTCACCCATCCTGTGACAGAAGTTCTGGGTATTCTTATTACCATAGTTTTTACAGTGAGAAGATCCTAGGATTGAGACTTGCTAGACTTGGTTTTTCATTGGTCTGCTCTTTTCCAGGTTATCTGTCCTGTTGCCGGTTCCTGGATGACAATCAGATAGTTACCAGTTCTGGAGACACCACATGGTGAGTACCTGACAAGGCAGAGAATGAGGCTTGAGATTTATTTACTGTTCTTGTTAACACTGGTTAGTAGGGTTACTTCCCATTGCAAGATGAATGTTTCTTGTCAATAGTTAGACGATTTCAAGTTTGATCATAGCCTGGTGATTACAAAACAGAAAGTATCAATGAGTAACTCATTGCACCATCTGTAGATATGCAAAGTTTGATTCTGAACAAAGAACTAAAATGTAGATATTTAGACTATAGTTGTATATCAAGTACCTGTTTTTCTTTCTTTTTTTTTTTTTTTTTTTTTTTCTCCATTTATTTTCCTTATGTTTGTGGTGTTTTTAGCCCCATGGGGTTCTCTTTCACTGTGAAGTCAACTCAGCATATTGTGAGAATGAATGTAGATTTCAAGCAGCAGCTCGACCAGATTTGTTTATTTTAGAATGTTTGCTAGTAAATGGAGACACATTCAAGCTATTTTCCCTTTTGTTTAATATTGAAATGACCAGGTAGTTATTTTAAGAGGATAATTTTAGACTTAAGCTGCCCTTGTGGGTTTTTCTGGTCATTGGAGGCATTACTGGGAGGTCAGTAGCAGTATTTTAAAGATAATTTATACAGGCCAGCAAATCCAACAATGAACTTCTGATGAAAATGGTAAAACATTTAGTAGTTGTTTAGTTCATAAAACTTGATATCTTAGCTGGTCTTCTGTCTACAGTGGAAACCTGGAGTGGGTTTTAAAGCAGTAAAGGAAGGTCTTTACAGTAAGATAGATAAACTTGCCAATGAGAGTGAAGATAAGCAGGCAAAAAGCAAAAGCTTCCTTTTATGTGAGCTGCCACCAGAAGGTGTGACCCAGATTGAGGGTGGGTTTTCCCACTTGAAATGATCCAAGCAAGACAACTTTTACACACGTGCCTAGCTGCTTGGGCTTTGGACAGTGAAAATTAGTCATTTCCAATTTCATGTGTTGAACGTGTGAAGTTTTTGTGCTCCGTGCTTCTTCTTCCCATGTCCCTCATGCCTAGCAAAGATAGCCATCATTCATCGTGGTGAACTTGGTTGATTGAATTGGCTTTGCTGGCTGAGACAGGCTGATGAGGTTGACAACAATGGGCAGTTTACCATGCTGTTGCTTCTGCAGGTTGCAGCAGGAAGCAGCGTATGGCTGTCATTTCCATAGCCAACTCCTGTTTCATGTAGTGCTGTTGGTATCGTGCCTTTTAGCCACTGTCAAGCAGAGGCCCTTGGAAGACCCTGTACATCTGTGAAGACCATCTTTGGTTAATGGTCCTCATGGAAGAGGAGTTGGAGCATCAGAGTTGCTCTGAGCCACTTATTTACCTAATATTCCCTCCCTGGTGTCTAGGAAGATGGGAAATGAGGACACAGAGGGAATAACACAGGTGAAACAGATTCCTTTCTTTCAGGCTTTAGCACTTTCTGCCATCCCACAAACTGCCCATGATTATCTTGTGTGATATGACCTCATATACTCTGCTTTCCTTTGCTGTAGTGTGAGGTAACCTGGAACCAGCAGGCCCATATGCTCATCCATATAGTTGTTTATTTTCTTCATTTGCTTTTCCTAAACAAAATCTCATTACAGAAGTAAATGTGTCTTCACAGTGGAACAGAGGTCGTCTGTGGTCCTGGGTAGTATAGAGGGTGTTGTTTTAGGTGATTGATCCCAGGTGTATGTGGCTGATACCTACTTGTCACTTATTCCTACTCTAGCGCCCTGTGGGATATCGAGACCGGCCAGCAGACAACCACATTTACTGGACACACTGGAGATGTCATGAGCCTGTCTCTTGCTCCTGACACTAGGCTGTTTGTCTCTGGTGCTTGTGATGCTTCAGCCAAGCTCTGGGATGTCCGAGAAGGGATGTGCCGGCAGACCTTTACAGGACACGAGTCTGACATCAATGCCATATGTGTGAGTTTAAATTCTGTCTGCTTTAGATGTTAACCTTTTGTTTTTGTTGTTGTTGTTGTTGTTAAAGATTTGTTTTTTTAGGGGCAAGAGAAATAGCATATTAGTTGCTTTTCTTTTACCGCAACAAAAACGCCATGATCAAGACAATTTAAAGAGAAAAACATTTACTTGAGGCTTACAGTTTCAGAGGGTGAGTTCAGGATCATCATTGTGAGGAGCCTGGCTGCAAGCAGGCAAGCATGGTGCTAAAGAAGTGGTTGAGAACTTCATCCTGAGCTATAAATAATCACAGGGCAGAGAACGAGCGGGCGTAGACTTGGATGGCATGGCCTTTTGAAAGTTCACACATCCAACAAGGCCAAACCTTCTAACACCTCCCAAACCCTTCCTCAAACTAGGAATCTAGTGTTAAAACGTAAGAGCCTGTGGGGACCATTCTCATTTGCGTTCCTGTCTGTGAGTCTGTATGTGGGTATGTGCATGTGTCAGTTCAGGTACTCACAGAGTCCAGACAAGGATGTTCAATGCTGTGGAGCTAGAGTTAAGAGGCCGTTAGGAGACACCTTATATAGATTGGGTGACCCAAACTTGGGTAGTAGTAAATAACTCCAGTTTCTTTTTAAAAACATTTCAAAGTTTGTTTTTAAATTTGTGTTCTTTTTTTCTTTGTGTTTATTCTGATAAAAGGTCTAGTAGTATAGCCCAGGTTTACTTGGAACTCAAAATCTTCCCCAGCACTAAGATTACAGGCAGGCCTTTGCTACCAAACCTGGTTGTCTTTTTCTTTGCAAATACAACCAGTCACAGAGTCTGCTAGAAGCAGCTGAGCTCGGTGCTGTGCATGTATTTCAGACATTGATGAGGCACTAGTTGCCAGCTCAACTCTGTTCCTTTCCTTAAAGTGACCAGTAATTTAGGGGCTGAATATCCATCCTGCCAGCCAAGGGAATGGCAAATTTAAAGCCTGCTTTCTTTCTTTCTTTTTTTTCTTTTCTTTTTTTTTTTTAAGATTTATTTATTATATGTAAGTACACTGTAGCTGTCTTCAGACACCCCAGCAGAGGGCATCAGATTTCATTATGGATGGTTGTGAGCCACCATGTGGTTGCTGGGATTTGAACTCAGGACCTTCGGAAGAGCAGTCAGTGCTCTTACCTGCTGAGCCATCTCTCCAGCCCCCTAAAACCTGCTTTCATGATAGCACCTCCCAAAGGGATGAGTTTGGTGGCTGGAACAGGGATTTGCTCTGTCCTCCACAAGTCCCTCCTGACAGCTAGTGTCCAGGGAACAGAAGCCCTTCAGCAGTGCCTCAGTCTCGTTGCTTTTCTGTACTGAAGTCTGCCTTGCTGACAGTGACAGTCCATGAGTATTGTGTCAATACTTCCCTAGTATATGCCCCCTTCACTCTAGGATGCTAGCTCTTATTCTTGCTGGAACCGCATTCTGTTTTCCTTTCCATGGTAGCCATGCCACTGTGTTAACATCATGTCTTATTGAGCATGTACTTTTTGTCAGTATATGGCCTACAACTTGATACATAGTTCAGCTCGACCTTGAACTCACTGTGCTCCTGGTGACTGTATACCCCATTCCATGCTTGACTACAGAGAGATTACCACACTTCTTACCCCTCCTGTGCTTGTGCCTGAACCAGGGGCTTTCCACATGCTAGGCAAGTGTTGAATCAGCTGGCCTGTGTCCTGGGCCTCAGTGCTTACATGTGTCTTGATTTGTCTTCTCTTTTTAGTTCTTTCCCAATGGCAATGCCTTTGCCACTGGCTCAGATGATGCTACATGCAGGCTGTTTGACCTCCGTGCAGACCAGGAGCTCATGACCTACTCCCATGACAACATTATCTGTGGTATCACATCTGTTTCCTTCTCCAAGAGTGGCCGCCTCCTCCTCGCTGGGTATGACGACTTCAACTGTAATGTCTGGGATGCACTCAAAGCTGACAGAGCAGGTCAGTGGCCACATGCATGGGCTTTCTGTGTTCTTGGACATCAGCTTGCTTCTATGTGGTAAAATGAGGCTCAGATGAGCTGAAACATTTGTGTCATCAGTTTAGTTATGTCATAGCTCAGCAGAGGGGACAGTTAAAGGCCACATAATTTGAGCTCTGGCCCTCCAGGAAGTGCCAAAGCTCTCCTGTGAGGAGAATTGGGAGATGATAGTATGTCAGATACCACTGAGCTCAGTGTTCAAATTTCCCTTTTTTTCCTGTGGGTATCCATAGTTAGCCTGGAACACTATTAGATCAGATATCCTTGAATTTAAAAGACTTCTAATAATTCAGCCTTCTAAATACTAGAATTATTGGTGAGTACCATCAATTTTCAATCTTCCTGACTCATTCTCTGTAGCCATTTGCCTCCTGACATAATTCCACTATGGCCAGCTGCATCTTCAGATTTCTGGGCCTGTCTATACATCTTTGACATCTGATACAATGCCATGCCCCTTCCTCCATTGTTTTGCTGGTGTGCTGGTGATGATTTAGTTTAAAGCCTGAATTCAATATAGCAGAATCAAGTGGGTTAAATACAAGCTGGACAAAAGGTTAGAACATTTTTGTCTCAAGGGTCTCCTTTGAGTTCCAGCTGGCCTTAAGCTTCAAGTTAAAGAACATTATTACATTCAACAAATCTGCTTTGGAGGATGGAAGAGAGGGGATTGTGACCATGAGTCTTGTGGGTCCCACTGTGGCTTCTTATACCCTGCCAGACTGCTGAATTGAGGACATTTTTGATGGCTCACACATTTAATCCCAGATCTCAGAAGTAGAAGCATGCCGATCTCTTGAGTTGTAGGATAACCAGGGCTACATAGACCCTGTCTCAAAAATAAAAATAAACATTTCTGCCTTTGACATTGTAGCCCAGGAAGTCGTCACTGAACTGCAGAAAACCTTCCAGCCCTTGTGCTTAGTTGGTACATCAGTAGCTACAGGAACTAGAAGTTGTTTCTGAAGTTTGAAACCTTTGTGTGAGAGAGCAGGTGTCTTGGCAGGTGGTGTGCCATGTGACGATGGCTCCATGATCTCAGCTGTAGGCTCTGTGTATCCATGTGGTCAGTTGCTCCGAGCTTAGCTGTTCAGGGTATTTGTTAAAGATTTATTTATTCTAGCTGGACAGTGGTGGGGTATACTTTAAATCCCAGCACTTGGGGAGGCAGAAGCAGGCAGATCTCTGAGTTTGAGGCCAGCCAGTGAAACCCTGTCTCTCGGATGGGGTAGATTTATTTATTTATTTTATGAGTATGAGTTTTTTGCCTGAATGTATGTCTGTGTACCTACAGAGGCTGGAAGAGGGTGTTGGGTTCACCTGGAACTGGAGTTACAGATGGTTGTGAGTCACCATATAGGTGCTGGAAACCAAGAGCTCAGATCCTAAGACATAGATGGATGTGTAGTTGTTTTTTGTTTTTTGTTTTTGGTTTTTTTTTTTTTTTTTTTTTTTTTTTTTGGTTTTTCAAGACAGGGTTTCTCTGTGTAGCCCTGGCTGTCCTGGAACTCACTCTGTAGACCAGGCTGGCCTCGAACTCAGAAATCCTCCTGCCTTTGCCTCCCAAGTGCTGGGATTAAAGGCGTGCGCCACCACTGCCCGGCTCGTTACTTGTTTGTTCATTTGGGTTTTCAAGACAAGGTTTCTCTGTAGCCTTGGTTAGCCTGTATCACACAGATCTGTCTGCCTTCCACGTGCTGGGATTAAAGGCATGTGCCACACTGCCCCATTTTCTGTGGTTTTTAAGCTGCTTTTGTTAGTGTGCAAAAATTATCACATGGGGGTCTGTCTGGATTTGTGCTCTTGTGCGCGTACTTATGCATGTCTCCTTGTTATTCTCTTGAGCTTATGTCATGTTCTGTTAGAGAAGAACATGTTATGATTGGTTGATCTCTTAACAGAATTGACCGTACACCTAAGGATAATTTATACTTGGACAAAACCTTCTCCCTTTGTAGTGACCTTCCCTTGCCCTCTTAGGTGCTTGCTGTACAAAGTCGTGGAGTTGGCCATCGAGATGAGCCATCTGCTCTTGTCACAGCATCACATGTATCTGTGGTTGTACTCTTCTTGTTCACAGGTGTCTTAGCTGGACACGACAACCGAGTCAGCTGCTTGGGGGTGACTGATGATGGCATGGCTGTGGCAACAGGGTCCTGGGACAGCTTCCTCAAAATCTGGAACTAAGGCCAGTAGGTAATGGAGCAGCCCCATTCTCAGGACATGGGTTATAGATTTGCAAAGATATCTTGTTGATCTGGCATTGTAGCAGCTCTGAAGTGATGGCCCTTAGTTGTGATGCAGAGAGCAGTGGGAGCAGCTCAGGTTCTTTTCTTGTGCACTGACTCCAGGCTCTGTTCACTGCAGCAGGTGGATGGATGCCATGGCGACTGGAAGACCATTCCAACCTTGAAGCGTTACAGCGATAGCATATCCTATTCAACCATACTAACTTGGACACCCACACCTCCCCTCAGAACTTCAAAAGGGCAAGATCTTTTTTCCTTCACTTACTGCTGAAACCAAGAGCACAACTCCCATTAAGAGAAGGATCTCTGTGCTGTAAACTAAAACAAATTGTGCATTTTTTCCGGGGCCATTGTCTTTGGGTTTTTTTGTTTTGTTATTGTTGTTTTTTGTTTTGGTTTTGTTTTGTTTTGGTCAAATTTTAAAAGGAAATACTACAATAAAAATGTTAACCAGAAGGTAACCCTGAGTGTGATTGTGAGACAGACACGCCTTTTTACTAGTTCATTTGCTTTTAAATCAGTGATCCTGTTCTGTGGCATTCATGAAAAACAAGTTGAAGACTTTGTTTATCTGGAATTGTTTCTAAATATAAGTCATTTGTAGCAAGACTTTGGAAGCATTCACGTTTCTTTCTTAAAAATAATTCCTTTATGTTCAATAGTTAAGAGAACCAGAGCCCATGGCAGTCTCTGATGCATTTTTGTCCCTGGCTTGCTTTTTTTTTTTTTTTTTTTTTTTTTGTCTCATGTCACAGATGACTGTTTCGCACAAACACAGCATAGTGGAAGAAAAAATTCAGAAGCAAAGTAGCCAAGCACATGTTATGATGGCCACGAATGCTTGGTCAGAATCTTTCCCCTTTGCTCAGCAGTGAACTTATTCCCAGCACCCTTCCCTCCTGGCTTGTCCTCCTCACTGTCCACTTTCTGTTCTTTCCTTGGGTTTCCTGTGAAGTTGGAGGGAAGCTTGTAGTCGTGTGACACTAGCCGTCCTGCCCCTGCTGTCAGAGATTTTTTTCTCCAGAGAGGTGCCTGTCCTGTGCTTGGATAGTCAGTTGGTTATTTGTGTATGAAACAATGTATAAATCAATGTTTTGAAAATAATGATCTCAGACTTTCTAAGTTAAATTTTAAACAATTTGATTGTTTGCCATATTGGGTGGGTTTACTCTTAGAATCGCATGCTGTAGAAATGCTCTAAAGTGCATATAGGACTCAGTCCTTAGATGTTCTTTTTACTTTAAGAAATAACCTCTTCAAGTTGTGACCGTGGCGGCTTTGTCCATTACTGTTGCTATTCTGCACACATATCGGAAGCAGCAAGCGCTTTACACACTT
>CM052702.1:139509998-139555656 GCA_028551405.1 Uromys caudimaculatus
TTGATTGTTTGCCATATTGGGTGGGTTTACTCTTAGAATCGCATGCTGTAGAAATGCTCTAAAGTGCATATAGGACTCAGTCCTTAGATGTTCTTTTTACTTTAAGAAATAACCTCTTCAAGTTGTGACCGTGGCGGCTTTGTCCATTACTGTTGCTATTCTGCACACATATCGGAAGCAGCAAGCGCTTTACACACTTAAGGCGTGGAATAAGTCACTGTTTTCTTTACTTTACAAAACAGTCTTGTTGGGAATGATTGCTGTTGGATTCAGGAGGGAGGGGGAAGCTGCTCTGCTGCCTCTGCCAATTCCTGGAAGCCTGCCTCCATGGAACAGCCTTTTGCATCTGAGGCAACCACTTTTACACCATGCAGATCTTCGTGGTTATCATCTCAAAGCCATGTTCTGCAGCAGCGTTCGGACAGCAGTGTTCTGTGGGCCCTCCCCTCCCCCATATCCTGCACCCCTCATAGCAGTAGTGGCTTCGCCATTCTGTTTTCTGCAGCGTCCTGTACAAAACTGTGCTGTGACTGTGCGGTAGGCCTGGACATGGCAAAGAGAATACAGCGAAGCCCCTTCTCTTCCTACCAAACGACTCTGTAGAGCTCTCTGCACCCTGTACCCTTTTCACCTTTTGTATTTAATTTTAAAGTCAGTGTACTGCAAGGAGGCTGGATGCAAGATAGATACTATATTAAACTGTACTGTTATTTAAGATGTAATAAAGCAGTTTGACATGAGGGACTCTGGTGTGATGGTTATTTGAGGGTCAGCTTCAGTGTATGGAGGTAGCCACATGCCCCAACTGCTGACTCAACAGTTATATGACATCATGAGAGACCTTATATTATAAAAGTGTCGGCTCAGGCTGAGTGTGGTAGTACCCACCTTTAATCACAACACTCAGGAGGCAGGGCCAGATGGATCTCCAAGGTTAGGGCCAGCCTAATCTACTTAGAAAATTTTAGGACTGCTAAGCAATATAATAGACACTGTCTCAAGGGAGGTGAGGGGGGGGAGCTTCTTGATATACATCTGGGGGTGGGGGGGTACCAGCTCCTGGGAGGTTTCTGATACATATCTTAGGCCTGCAGAGCCACATGTTTCATATGTCTCCCGACAAGTGGCCTTTCATCCTCAGCATCTGGGCCCTATCTGCCTTCTCCTGCTTTGGCCTCTACAAACCAGCTGCTTTGGCTTCCTCTTCCTCTTTCTCCACTAAAATATCTGAGGACCTGCCCCTCCAAAGATTTCTTTTTGACTAAGCAGCATTCTCCGTCAATAAAGGTTACTGCATCTTCAAGGAGTGAGCCTCAACCCCTGAGTTGTTGGACTGCCATTCCAGCTTCTGACACCCATTCCAACAAAGTGCCTAGTTCTAAGCTTAATGATACAATTTTTAATCTTAAGTTTTAAGATTATAAAAGATAGCTAATCTTCAGGTTTACATTCCCTAAACACTGACCGGGCCAAGCAACCATATTTGGATGGTGCTAAGCAAACAAATCCATCCAGGATCAGTGGTGCCCCTTCAGAAGTGACTCCCCTGGTGCCACACACCATTTTCTTGATTGGCAGGTCAAGCACATGGGTTTGCCTCATGTAATCCTCTCCCAGCCTCCCTGAAATAAATGTGCGCGCGCTCTCTCTCTCTCTCTCTCTCTCTCTCTCTCTCTCTCTCTCTCTCTCTCTCTCTCTCTCTCTCTCACACACACACACACACACACACACACACACACACACACACACAAATCCTTTGCAAGTCTTTACCTACCTCAACTCCCACTGAGAATGCAGAGCACTTGAGGTCTTTTTGTCTGGAGGATCAGGCTAACTATGCCCTCCACCTCTACCTTCTCTTTTTGGGAATCATGTCTTAACCTGCTTCTGCCCCGCCTGACTACGAGCAGGCCCGAATGGACAGGGGGTAGGTCCGTCTGTCTCAGAAGGCCTGCCCTGCTTCTCAACTAACATCAAGGCCACTACCCTCTTATTTAGCAAGAAGTCACTATAAAACATGTCCACTTTGAATATGTGGGCAGCATTTAATGACCAGAGAGCACACAAAGAAAGGCCTGAGCAACAGGCCCTACGAATGCTCAGGCTTACACATCCACCATTAAATATCACTCATGCTCTGAAAGCTGAGGTACCAGGGTGTCCTATTGTCATCACCCAGTCTGCTGCCCATGGTGGGAGTACACCTGTTCAGGTGCACACAGGCAGCCGAGAGGCTGCTGTATCTTAGACCCACTTCATTTGCCTCCAGTGTAAGATAACCTTCCATGACCACAGGATTCCAATTCTGTTGGCCTGAAAAGGGAGCCACCTCATTATTTGCCAAATACTATAGGCTGGGACCCTGATAGAAGGCTGGAAGAAGGCTGCGCTGGCCTGGGTCCAGCTTGCTCCCTCCACTGTTTCCTTTGGTTCCTACTCTCTCTCATACTGTTGTTACTGTGCCTCTTCATTCTCAGTACAACCTGGCACCACCAGCTTTCTGTTAGACCACTCCAACCCCTCAGGGTCCAAGAGCAGCTAGCAGCCTTTCACCTCTGCCTTTTCTCACACAGGGTGATCTTGAGCAAGGTATTTGCTCTCGGGTTCCCCATGTGGGAACCAGTGAATAGTCTGGCAGGGATTCTATGAGAACAAAGTGTCTGGTGTGAGATTACAACTGGAGACTATTTAGCCCAGACTCCTGAACCCACTGTTCCCTTGCCTGAGACCTCTATTCCTAAATACCCTAGGCAAGGCTCTATTCTGCCTGCTGGCTGCACCTAAAAATTGAGTGCCTGGCAGCTGTCCCACTGATTTGGCTGAAGAAGGGATAAGGTTGCCTCTCACCCACCCCTTAAGGAGACTCTAATCCCTGATGGTTGACATAAGTATTGGTCTTTGCCTATGCTAAGTGCACTGTTGAAGGATGGACAAGATACCTTTGTAATACCCCATGCCAATCAACTCTCCTCTACAATACACTCTTCTGGTTAACTGTCACCTTATTTAGGAACTGGACAGCCTTCACTCAACTGTTTGTCCCACCCTGGTCACATGAAACCAACTTCCCACTTAGTACTAAGGCAGGACCGAAAGAGGTACAAGTCCCCACTTATATCTGTGCCAGAGAGCTTACCTGACCAACACCCCCCACCTTGTGACAACCTGACTTGGGGCACGGGCCCATCCTGTTTACCTACTTTTCTCCTCATTCTTCCCCTTATCATTTAGCCTTTGAAGAGTAAGTCCAGGTTTTGGAGGCCTGAAACAAAAATCTGTGTAATTGTCTTGATTTCTTCCTGGTACCTCACCCCCACATGACCTTCGATCTGCTGCCCTTTGAAGCCAGCCCAAATTAAACACTAGGAGTCTTTGAGTACCCTCTTGCCATTCCAAGCCATTGACCTGGTTACTGTCATTAGTGCGGTGGTGGGAATGAGCACTTGGGTTCCCGAGTCTTCAGAGTCTGGTGGGGCCCAGTAAGACATTGCACAAAGTCAGCTTTGTTCTTTCCTCTGAAATGGAGAAGTCACCTGCACAGTCCAGGCCAATTGTAAAAAAAGGGTTGCCCCAGCAACCACTGAACATCTGCTGTTTCAATTTTAAGACTACACAGGATACTTGGTGTGTGACCTTGGACTGCAGACCATAGACTGGGTGCCTTTGCAGAAGGATATGACTACTCCCACTCTGGTTGTCTCTCTAGGCCTGGCCATGTGCCTGCCATTTACCACTAGATACCAATCAAGTATTATAATACAATAGCAGCCAAAAGCACAGTTACAGCCTTCAGTGGGTGTGGCTGGGTTCACTCTGGGGAAGAAGTTAGGCTTACAAAACTCATGAGGAAGTTACAACATTTAAGAAATCCCCTGAAATTCCTACCACCCTCCCTACCCACAATTTTTTGTCCCCACTCCATCAATCTGTTCTTTTTGGAAGGACAGCACACAGGTCTCAAGAGTTCCCACCAGAGAACATCCTGACTGCAGCAGGTATGGGGGCTGTGGGGAAGCCTGGAGATTGGGCTGTGCTGGAAGGGCAATGGCAGGGTGCCAAGTCCTGACAAATGTAGCATAGTGTGAACATCTTAAAACCACGGTGCTCGGAGCCAGGGGACTGCAAAATACCTACTGGTGCACTGTACACACTGCTGGACATCTAAGACCTGATGCGCGTTCTGCATATCCCTGGATCAGTTACAAAGTCAGTTAATGGCCTCCCTCCTTCCCTGCTCTTAAAGCTGTGGTTGAGGCACGCTGTTTACCCAGTCATTTCTCAACTGTCAGACTTTTTTTTTCTTTTTGATACAGGGTCTCTCACTATGGTACCCCTGGCTGGCTTCGAATTCCTAGAAATCCTGTACTCTCAGGATTTCTATATTAACCCAGCTCTTAGGTTTGTTACTTTCAGGCCCAAGTCCTAGAGGCCTTGGCAATTGCCAAAGTGTGTCAGGTCACTGCTGGTGGTCCTGAGACCCATATGAGCGCTGGCACCTGAGTTCTGCTTCTGAAGGCTGCCAGGTCTATGCGCTGGCCATTAAGAACAACGTGGGAACAGGAACCTGTCGGGAAGCCCACCTTCCCACCAAGCTGGCCCGTGTTAACCACATGGTCCTGGAGACCTCGCTAGCAAAAAGCAAGCAGAGTGTGACGGAGGACAAGAATAAAGATCAGAACACGAGGCAAGGAGGCAAAAAGAGGGAAAGAATCTGGTGTTGCTTTTCTAAGCTATTGCTGAGACAGTCAAAGAACAGAGCTGGAGCCTTTTGCCTCTGCTCGGCTACACTTCCTTTTTTTTTTTTTTTTTTCCTCCCTCACCCTCTGCCCCGCCTCACCCTTCCGCCCGAACTCCTCCACCCTTTGTCCCCTCCCACTCTACCGACCTTCCCCTCCCCTCCTGCTCAGTCTCCTTAGTTCGTCTCTTTCCAGCACTGGGCTCCGCCCTTTTGAGATCTGTCACTCCCCACTGTCTGCCCCGCCTCCGTGCCCCGCCCCTTTCTGCCAACATTGGCCCCACCCCTCCTGTGGGGTCTTCCTCCCCCTTGTCCCCACCCCATTCTGCTACACCCTGTTTCTGCTTTGCGGCCACCCTTCTGCTCTGCCTTTGCCCCTCCTCCTCCCCTCTGTCCCGCCCACTTTCTCTCGGCCCCGCCTCTTTCCTTTGCCTCGCCCCTCCCTCTTTACGTCTCCCTCTCATAGCCTCTGATCCTTGGCCTACAAAGGGTTTTGAGAAACCCGAAGTTTGAGTGCCTGTCGGTATAGGTGCGGCTGCGCCGCTCTCCCCCACGTGCACTGCAGCGCATGCGTGCGGGCTGCGCTTGCGCACTGCCAGCCTCGGCGCCGCGCTGCTTGGTGGTGCCGGCCTCTGGACCGAGCGGCCATGGGGTGGCGGGCGGCTGGGTCGCTGAAAGCCAGGTAGCAGTAGGGCAGCAGGGACCGCTGGCTCGGCCCAGCATGTAGACGTCCACGCGGGCGCTTGGCAGCCGACGGTGAGTGCGGGGCCTGGGGTCGCCCTCTGCCCGGCGTCACTTGCTGGGACCCGTGGAGACCGGGTCACCGCGCCGGTCCTGCCCTGCCCTGCCCACCTGCCCAAGGCCGAGTGCTGGTGGCACTGATGCGCCTCCCTGCGTCCGAATGTGGGCTGCGACCAGGATGACGCGTGGGCTCGGGAACGAGCCCAGGGGACAGGTGTGAGGATCCGGTCCGGGAATGGGTCTGGGGGGGACGAGTCAGAGGTTCAGGTCCCGGGAGAAGCCAGGTAGGCCGCCGTTCTGTTCCTGGCCAGTTCAGCGCGCAGCACCGCAGCCGATTCAGCTCCATTGGTCTTCCAGTTGGGGCCTTAGCAAGCAGGAGAGGCCTTGGCATGTGAAACTTCAGAAGCCCAAAAAAGCTAGGGCAAAGTAGTCAATCAAGCGTTTTGTAAAACAATCGGGGTGTGAAATTCTCCAAAATCCCATCGTAAACTTGGCATCCAGTACTTGCCAGAAACTTCCAAAGTCCTGAAGAGTCCATGGAGATGTTCCTAGAGGCAGCTACTTCTCGTGATGTCACACTCACAGGCCGCTTGTCTTGGCCTCTGGCAGGTTTCTTAGTTGTGGGAATAGGGCGTGCCCCGCGCAGTCCCAGGGTCTGACTTTCCTTGGCCAAGATCCAGCGTCTCTTTCCAGCTCTCCCAAGCAATCGGCTTTCTCCTGGCTTTGATTCTGAATAGCAAATTGTTTTTCCCTTCTTGTTTGGGAACACTCTTCTGTTTCAGTTCAAAACTTATTAGTTTGGCTTGGCTCTTGAGAAGAATGTTTTTCAAACTTATATTCGTTTATTTCATGCATCACTGTCGGTTTCCACGGGCCGGATGCAGGCATCCTTGCCATAGTAATTAAAAGCACATCACCTTCCCTCTCAACATAGCTCTTCTGAGCTTTTAGTGATCTGTCCTTTGGAGTATATTTGACCTCAGCAGGGACTTCACTGCGACTTACACAACCCATCTTGGGGCTCTGGGACAGCGACAGGTGCCAATATACAGTCTGACCAGGTAGATTCGTTTGGAGGTGGCATCTCAGAATAATTTTACTTTCTCTCCTTTGTAGATTTCTTTATTAAAAGCAATCGGCGGGATTGCTATTTTTTCATTTTTTGTCTTGTTTGAAGTGCTACGGATCCAGCCCAGATCCTTACACAAGTGCTGTTCCACTGAGCCACAATCCATCCTACACCCCTCCTTTTGGGTCTAAGTGGCTAACAGATAAAACAGCAGTACTTAAATGAATAGTTTAACTCTCTAGGCTTCACTTGGAGAATGGAGAGAAACAAGTGACTTTCTTTTCCCTTTTTTTTTTTCTTTAAATGGGAGTGGACACACACTTGCTACTACTCATGTGTGGAAGAACTTCCAAGAGTTGGTTTTCTCCTTCTCCCATATCACGTGGGTTCCATGCATCAAACCCAAGACATCAGGTTTGGCAGTAAGTGCCTGTACCTGCTGAGCCATCTCTCTGATCCATCCTTTGTTTTTAGACATAACCTCATGTATGCCAAGCTGATTTCTAATTCCCTGTGTAGCCAAGGGTGACTCTGAACTTCTTGTGCTGTGTGTACCTGTGCATGGGATTACAGGCACAAACCAACCATATCCAGTTGGACTTTTTTTTTTGTTGTTTTAATGTGATGTTGGGATGAAGCCCAAGGCTTTGTGTGTGCAAGCACTGTGCCAACTGAGCTGTTATTCAGGCCTCGGGTGGTTTTACTCATTTTTTGCAGGGTGGAGGATGGAGTTCCAGACAGGGTTTCTCTGTCCTGGAACTCAGTTTGTAGACCAGGCTGTCTTTGAACTCAGAGATCCCTTGCCTCTGCCTCCTGAGTGCTGGGATTAAAGACATGCACCACTACCACCCCACTCTTACTTTTTAAAGATTTATTTTATTTTGCATTTATGTGTATGCACGTGTGTCTATGTGTGGTTATTATGTGCACGTGAGTACCAGTGCCTTGGAGGCAGGAAGAGGGAGGGTGTCAGATCCCTGGAGCTGGAGTTATTGGTGGTTGAAAGCTGCCTGAGGTGGGTGCTGGGAAGGAAACTCAAGTTCTCTGGGAGCAGCAAGAGCCTTTTAACTGCTGAGGCTTCTCTCCAGCCCCTCAGGTAGTGGGAATGGATTCATCTCCATCTTCTTTGCCTCCGATCTGTCTGTTTTCTGGTGTAGCAGCAAGAGAGATCTGTACAAAATGCTCAGCACGTCGAGGAGGAGCCTTGGGAGAGTGGGCTGTGGGCTGTGATCTCAGGCTCCACTTTCTAGGACTTAGGAGATCTGTTTACAGTTACCACATGGCTTTCACCCTCCCGAAGAAGGTGTGTTGCTTTCAACCCCAGGAAACCATCCTTCTTGTTTGTGGTAGTTGCTTAGTTTATCTTCTGATCCATGGCGGCAGTCCTTCTAGGGCTACTGCATGGGAACAAGTTTATGAGAACAAATGTTTGAGTTAAGACAGAGACTGTAGCAGCAATGTAGGCCAGCGCCATCTGCGGTGCCGTGAGAAAGGTGGCAGCACCTGACCCCTCAGCCTCCTTCAGGTGTGTGAGGCTATCCCACCACCAGATGGGTTCTGCAGTCCCATTCCGTAGAACTTTCCAGAAACAACACACTTGCCTCCACCTGTCTGCTAGCTTGGGTATCACTTATTTGTAGAAATGAGGTATGTATTAGGTAATCACTAACCCTGGACATTGTGGCTCACAGTAGTGATACCAGCAAGGTTGCTATAGCAACACTACGTCTCATAAAACAAAATGAACAAGAACTTGAAACTTTTCCAACTTGGTATTAACTAATGAAGTTAAACATTTCCCTGTTGCTCTCACTAATTTCCTTCTTTTCCTTTTTTTCTCTCTTGCCCATTTCTGTCTTCATTCCTTCTATTTTTAAAGACTCAGACCTTTGTTGCACAGATTACAGCCCTACCTCTGCATGCTGAGTGCTTGGGTCACAGGTGCGCACCAACACGTCTGGCTCTATTCTTCACTTACTGCTTCTGCATATATTTGTTTGAAGTTCATGTGCAGTTGAACTTGTTTGTACTCAGTTTCTTGTGCTGACTCTGTGTGTTCGTGCCTGTCTTTGGTTCCTGTTGTACGTGAGTTTATTGACATCTTGATGTCTTTCTTGCTACTTTCATAAGTTCTTTAGGCATACTCCATAACGGTGACTCAGTACTTTTTCCAGACCAGCGGGGGCTACTCAACAACAAAAAATCCCAACAGGTTTAGCTAAGTGCACCCACCCCACCAGCTGCCTCAGTGTCTACTAACCTTGCCTAGCCTTAGCTTCCACTTTACTCTCTAGGCCTTGCTCGAAAGAGACACCTAGAGAAAGGGTGGGGACAGAAGGCTGCAGAATTTTTTTTAAAAGGAAGATGAATGATGGTTCAGTCCCAGGGACCCTCAGGGTAAGGGGAGGGAAGGGATTTACGAGCCATCCTCTCACTGCCAGATGAAGGTTGTGGAGTGCAAGTGAGCATAAATGTGTCTGTTTATTATTTATTTATGGTTTTTTTCTTTTTAAAATTTTTTGGGGGGAGAGGGATGTTCAAATCAGGGTCTCTCTCTGTAGTGCTGACTGTCCTAGAACTCAATCTGTAGACCAGGCTGGCCTCAGTTTAGAGAGCCACCTGCTTCTGCCTCCCAAGTGCTGGGATTAAAGGCTTGCACCACGATCTCCTGGTTTATTTTTCATTTTTTTGAGACACATTATCTCTGGGTAGCTCTGGCTATCCTGGAGCTCACTGTGCACACTAGGCCTGGCTTCTTTTTTATTCATTTATTTAATTTTTTGTTTTTTTTTTTTGTTGTTTCTTTGTGTTGTTTTGAGACAGGGTTTTTCTTTGTGACCCTAGCTGTCTGTAGTCCAGGCTGGCCTCAAACTCAGATCCATATGTCTCTGCCTTCCAAGTGCTGGGATTAAAGACCTCCACCTGGCTCTTTTTTTATATTTTGAAACAGAGTTTCACTATGTAGCCTTGAATGGCCTGCAACTCACTATGTAGACTAGGCTATCCTTGAACTCAGAGGACAGCCTGCCTCTTCCTCTCAGTACCAGGATTATAGGCATTCTTCCACACCGGACAACTGTAATTTAAAAAAAAAAAAAAAAGCTTGGGGCGTGGACAGATGAGTCATGGTTAATAGCACTTGTTGCTCTTATAGAGGAAATGGGTTTGTTTCTCTGCACCTATGTGGCTGCTAACAGTTGTAAACTCCAGTTCCAAAGGATCCACAACCCTCTTCTGGTCTCTGTGGGAACTGCATACACATAAAAATAAATCTTAATCTGTTTTTAAAGGCTCCAAGGGTGGATTGATACCCGAGAGCCTAGGTGGTGGTCACTCTCTTTTGCCTTGAGAAATTAGCAGTCCAACCCTAGAGGACACAGAGTAGGGTAATGTCATGTCCTCTTGGTGACCCTGCCTCTGCACTTTCATTCTGGCCATGGTCTGGGGTCTTAGTCTCCCCTCCTGTGAAATGGCACCAAAATCCACCTACACAATGTATCTGCATGGAGGGATGGTCTTGAATCCTGCCTTCTACATGTTCTTTTCAACTCTGTCTCCAGCAAACACAAAACTAGAACCTGGGAAAGCCAACAGTCCATATCTTCCAGTCACTTGGACAAAGGCCAAGGGTAGCATGTACCAGGGTCTGTCTAACCTAATGACCAGGACAAGGCTGTATGTGAGCCTGGCCACATTCTGCTAGTCACTGTGGAGTCAAATGCCAGTGTCCCACAATGACCTAACAAGGCACTGTGAGGAAGGTCAGCCAGGCACAGAAACCCCACAGGCCTTAGTCAGTTTAACCCTTGGACTTTACCAGGCAGCAACTTTCAAATTTTTAAAGTTACATTTGTTTACTTAGGTTTTGTATGTAAGGGTGCGGTCAGATGTACACAGCATGTCTGTGGAGGTCAAAAGGAGTTGGTTCTCTTCTTCCATAGTGTGAGTCCAAGGGATTAAACTCATCTTCACACTTGAATATCAGTGTCCAGGAGTGGACCGAACCCTTGGAGGCTAAGACCTGGGCATCTGGGAATGGAGGGAGGATGAAGAACTATATAGTGAGGTCCTGTCTCAAAAAAAAAAAAAAAAAAAATCAGTTAGTATATGCATGTATTTTCATTTTCTTAACAGTGTCATACAAAAAAGTAAACATGGCAGCATAGGCCTGTAGTCCTAGTTACTAGGGAGGCAGGGCCAAGAGGACTGGAGGGTCACAAGGTCAAAGACTGGATTACAGGGTGAGACCCTGTATTTAAAAAAAGAAAAGCAAGGCTTTGGTGGCACATACCTTTAATGCCCTCGAGTTAGAGTCAGGCCAGTCAGATCTCAGAGTTCAAGGGCAGCCAGAGCTACACAGAAAACCTGTCTTGAAAACCAAAAAAGGGAAAAATAAACACACATAATGGGTTGGGAGTCTAGCTCAGTAGTAGAGTACTTACATAGCAAGTAGAACGCCCTCGGTTTATCCCTGACAGCACACACAGGAGAAGATCTTAAAGGCACCATGATCTTTCTTTTCCCAGTACTTCTAAAAGACTGAGCCTACATACCTATAGTCTATTTGGGGATAATATTTGTATGTGATAAGAGGAAATAGTTTGCCGGGCAGTGGTGGCCCACGTCTTTAATCCCAGCACTTGAGAGGCAGACGCAGGTGGATTTCTGAGTTGAAGGCCAGCCTGGTCTACAGAGTGAGTTCTAGGACAGCCAGGGCTACACAGAGAAACCCTGTCTCGAGAAAAAAAAAAAAAAAAAACAGAGGAAATAGTTCAGTTTTCAGTCTTTACCACTGGCTATCCTTCTGTTTAACACTGGGATTAAAGGCGTGGGCCACCACTGCCCGGCAAAGGTTTTCTTTATTGAGTCACTTCAGCACCTTTGTCAAGACCCTTAGGCTAGGCTAGATTGTGTCTCAGAGGGATAGCTGTGCACTCACAACATACACACACACACACACACACACACAATGGTTGATGTCTATTTCTGGACCATCTGTTCTGTTGTTTGATACTGGAATTGAGCAGTGTGCCTTGTGCTAAGTAAGCATGCTACTGCTGGACTATATATACTCAGTCTTTTTATACTTTAAGACAGAGTTTTGGTAAGTTGCCAAGGCAAGCCTTGAACCTGTCATTGCCCTACCTCTGCCTCTCAAATAGCTAGGATTGCAGGCCTATGCCACCAGCCCCAGATGTTTTGTTTCTTTGCTATATAGACCTAGCTGGCCTCAGATTTTCAGTGGCTGTCTTCTGCCTCTGCCTCTTCCTCTTACCTCTCAGTCCTTATTCTGATTTATTGGATTTCAGTAGGTGGGACACAAACATTGTCTTTAAAAAAAAAATTAGATAAATAAAGTTCTTCTGGTGATTGTAAAATATAACTAGGGTAAGAACCACATCTGTTCTCTCACCTTTGACCTTAGCATGGGCTCCATAAGCTTGTCCAAGGTCACTGGTCTTAGTTATCTGGGCTTCTGTAACAAAGCAACACAGCCTGAGAGGTTCAGAGTAGATCCATGTTCAGCCCTGGAGGCTGAAGTCCAGCTCACTGTGGAGAACTCTTCCCCAGCACTCCTGTGCTGCTCCTGGTGGACAGGTCTGAACGTGGAGGGAGATCTCTGATACCTCTTTAAGAGGCACTGATGAACCAGGGAACGGGCAGAGGCCAGCCTCATCTACAGAGCAAGTTCCAGGATAGCCAGGGCTACACAGAGAAACCCTGTGTGTTGAGGGGAGGCACTGATGAACATCAGGCCCCCACCCTATGACTCATTTCCTCAGAGGCCATTCTCCAAATACAGTCACAGTGGTAATTAAGGGTTCATGATAGCTTCAAGCATGTCACTGGGCCTGGTGGTGCAGGTCTGTTATCCAAGCTACTTTAGAGGCTGAGGCAGGAAGATCACAAGTTCAGGGTGCTGTGTGGGTAACAGAGATTGTCTCAAAATGATGTGGGGATAGCTCAGTGGTGGAGAGGGTCCCTGCCTGGAGCAGATTTACTTGTTGACCTGGATCAAACTCCAGGGAGTGTGCGAACAGGCAGTTTATTCCCTGATGTTATTTAAGCCCAGTATAATTTTGAAAAAGTTTCCTGGTGTAATACATTCCCAGGTGCAAAAGGAAGTGTAATTACATCAAAACTCAACTCAGGGTAGTGTTGTTTCTTCAAAGAACATGGGTTTTAGAGATACACTACCTGCACTAGCTTAAGGGCCTAAGGGTCTGGCCTGATCTCGGCCATATAAATAGTGGAGAGGTCATTTGGGCTACTAGCCACCTCTAGTCCTGGTTATAGGAGCTTGATATGTCCTGGCCCAACAGATAACGCAGATCACTAGCTGTTAATCACGTCCAATTTTCAGCTTTTTGATGGAAAAGCAGGTTTTTATCTTTCCCAGTGGAAAGAGAATCCTGTGCTTAACATTCCTGGTTTCTCTGGAGACTTGTGGGTGCTCCCAGCAGTAAAGCACCTGCTCCAGTGGGGTTCAATCCCCATTACTGCTGGGGCAAGGGAGCATTTAGACCACAGCACTAATTCATCTGGGGTTTACCCTAACTTCCTTTCTTTTTTTCAAAACAGGGTTTCTCTGTGTAGACCAGGCTGGTCTCTAACTCAGAGACCCTCCTACCTCTACCTCCCAGGTGCTGGATTAAGGTGCATGTCACCAGGCCTAGCTGCTTCTCTTCTTCGATGGAAAAATTTTTGTTTTTTGACACTGTGTTCTCTATTTACTGAACAGTGACTTCCTTATTAAGAATGGGTTATGTTGAGTGCCTGCTTGTGGCACACTCTCCATCCAGCCACTAGCTATTGGGGACATTTTTATATCAGTGGTCCTCAGCATGAAAGCATGGTGTTTTATGATGGTGGTGGTGGTGGTGGTGGTGGTGGTGTGTGTGTGAGTGTGTGTTATGGGGTAGGGGGCTTTCGGTAGTCTGTTCTCTCCTTCCCTGCCTTAGATTCCAGAGACTGAAGCCAAGATTGTCAGCCTTGGTGATGGTCACCATCACCTGCTGAGCTAGTCTCACTACCCTACACACACCCCTCCTTTTTATTTTTATTTTTATTTTTATTTTTATTTTATGAGCATTGATGTTTTGTTTGTATGTGTGTTTGTGTGAGGGTGTCAGCTCCCCTGGAACTGGAGTTACAGACAGCTGTGAACTGCCTTGTGGGTGCTGGGAATTGAACTCTGGTCCTCTGGAAGAGCAGCCAGTGCTGAGTGCTGCTGAGCGTTCTCTCCAGCCCTTGTTTTGTGTTTTTGCTTTGTTTTGTCTTGCCCCATTGCAGGCTCCCTGAAGTCTGGGGTTGTCACTGACCACAGCAAGACACTGGGCCCGTGATCATGACCCTGTTTCCTTCCACCACAATTCTTTCTGGAGATTTCATTTTTATAGTCTCCCATAAAGTAGAATGACCTTGAATTCATGATCCCCCTCTTCTGCCTTAGCTCCCTAGGCTAGGATTTCAGCTGTGCAACACTGTGCCATGCTCTCTGAAGGTTCCTTACAATCCCTTTGAGCTAGAGAAATGCCTCAGCAGTTAAGAGCAAATGCTGCTCTTGTAGAGGGCCAGAGTTTGGTTCCCAGCACAAATACCAGGCAGCTTACAGTCACCTGTAACTAACTACAGCTCTAGAGAATCCAAGTCCTTCTGGCTTCAACTGGCACCTGCGCATGCATGCACGTTTACCTCACAGGCCCACTTTTAAACAAACAAACAACACCTTTAATCCCAGCACTCGGGGCAGAGGCAGGTGAGTTCAAGGCCAGCCTGGTCTAGAGAGAGAGAGAGAGAGGGAGAGGGAGAGGGAGAGGGGGAGGGGGAGGGGGAGGGGGAGAGGGAGAGGGAGAGGGAGAGGGTGTGTGTGTGTGTGTTCTAGGACAGCCAGGGCTGTTACACAGAAAAACTCTATCTGGGTGGGAGTGGGGGTGTGGGGCAGGAATCACCTTACAGTTTTGATCCCAGCACTTGAACCAAGAAGCAGCAGGGTCACTGAAGGTGAGACGACAGCCTGAGCTGCAAAGTTGAATGAAAATGATGATGAGATCTCTCTCCAAGGTGTGGTTGAGAAGTATTTTATTGTAGATATAAGGGAGAAAACAGCCAGAGGCATCTGGAAGGGTCCAGACTGAACACGATCAGCAGAACAGACCAGGCTATAAAAAGGCTAGGAGGTGAGTAAGAGATGAAGGAAAAGAAAGGAGAGAGAGAGAGAGGGCCAAAGAGACCAAGAGGACATGTAACCAAAATGGCTCGTATGAAGGAAAAGACTAAGGTTCTCAGTGCAGCACAGCATGGGGTGAACACCTGTAATCCCAGTGCCCAGGAAAATCAGCCGGGTCATCCTTATCAACATAGTTATGTGTGAAGTCAGCTGGGACCACAGGAGACCTAGCTCAGAAACAACCCCACCCCACCCCAAAAAAGTTAGCAGTGTGTCCTACTTAGCATTAACTTGACACAGCCTAGTCTCAAAGGACTCATTAGGTTGGTCTGTGGATATATGAAGGATTGTCCTGATTATCGATGTAGGGGGATCAGCCCATTGTGGGTGGCAGGTGTTCCTAGGTAGTTATCTAAGGAAACTAGCTGAGCACTAGAGCAAGCCAGCGAGCAGCCTTCCTCCATGGTTTCTACAGGTTCCTGCCATGACTTCCCTCAGTGATGGACTGTGACCTGGGTGTGTAAGCCAAGTCAATCTGTACCTCTCAAGTTGCTTTTGGTCAGTGTTATATCAAAGCAACAGGAAAGAAACTAGGGCACAGTTCTTTCAGTCCCTTAACTGAAACTAGTTTATTACAGTTTCTCTACAGACTCTGCTTCTTTTTGTGGTTCTTCTTTTTCCTCCTTGTTTTTTGATTTGTCTTGATTTTGAGACAGATAAAATGTAGCCCTGTCTAAGCTGGAATTCTCAGAGCTCTCTTTGTCGTCTCTGCTGGTCTTGTTTGTTTGTTTTTTATGGATACAGGGTTTCTATTCTGTAGCTCTGGCTGTCCTAGAATTCTCTCTGTAGACCAGGCTGACCTCAAACTCAGAGATTTGCCTGCCTCTGCCTCAGCCTCTACCTCTGCCTCCTGGATTCATGGGCTTTCTCAACCCACCTAACCTTCTTTGCTGTTTTGTTTTAGAGACAGGAGTCTAAGTGTAGCCTGGCTGGCTGCAGCCGACAGATCTGCTTGCCACTGCTGCCCAAGAGATGGGATTAAAGACTTGCGCTCGCTCACCTGACTTCTGCTGTGCTCATTTTATTCTGTTTCCCAGCTTTATTAGTTCACTTGTATTCATCTTTAGAAAGTCCAGCTCAGTTCTAGGGAACGAGATGAACTTTTGGTTTACCTGGTTGTACCGCCTGGATGTCTCCCATGTGGCTTTCCATGCTGACCTTGGTCTCAAGCTAGTTGGGAGAACCGTTCAAACCTCCCAAGTGATGAACAGGCGGCGGAGTCGTCGTTGTCGTCGTCGTCTTCTTCTCCTCCTCCTCCTCCTCCTCCTCCTCCTCCTCCTCCTCTTCCTCCTCCTCCTCCTTCTTCTTCTTCATTTGGGACCTGAAGTTTTCCTTGGGGATTATTACAGTTGAATTCTGATAACTTCCATCAATACTGGACTGAGCTTGTCAGCTTTGTGGGTGCATGCATACCCCAGTGCATAATGTGCTTTCTAAAACTGTTAGAGATTGAAAGGTATGTTACTGTACTGTTGGCCACACCACCACTTTACATGTTTGGCTACAAGGGCTGCGTTGTGGTGCTCTGTGTCCACTCTTCCAGGGACGCTTTTGTCTGGCTCATGATGGAAACATTAACACTCTGCCTTCGTTGTTTTGTCCTTACTCTCCATTATCTTTAGAAGGTTCAGAAACACCGGTGAGGGGTGAAGTGTTATCTTAGACTTAGCTAGAATGTGCTGGGCCCTGGATTCAGTCTCTAAAACTGGAGAAAAATGACAGCAGGAAGGATTCTGAGTTCTTAAATATTTTTAAGGTGAAAGTAGCCTATTTTCAAAAACTCTAGAAACATGGCAGTTTTTTGTTTGTTTGTTTGTTTTCCTGTTGCATGTGGCTTTTCTTAGGGAGTCTGTTTTCTTTTTACCCAGATACAGACGGCAGTGACTAATGATCCCAACCAAGTTCTGGAGCAAAGTTATTGGCGATACAGGAACCTGGGCGCCTGACGCCTGGGGCGGCTGTACTACCCTGGTCTAACTGGCAGAATTATTGTTTATATACCCTCAGGGAGGGGAGGGGCCTCAGGAATCTTCCCTCTTCTTCCACAGAGCATGTCATCAAGGTCTTCTTAGCCAGATATCACACCCAACATTCCCTGACGTTTGTCATTGCTGCTATACGTAACTTGCTTTATTTTATCAAATTAAGGCACCAGTGTTTTTCTCATATCAACTATGGAAATGGAACAAGAAAAGATGAACCTGAGCAAGGAGCTGAGTACTGACTCAGCCTCCTACAACTGCTCAGCCTGTCATGGGGATGAGACCTGGAGCTACAATCACCCCATCCGGGGCCGGGCCAAGTCTCGGAGCCTGTCAGCCTCACCTGCCCTGGGCAGCACCAAAGAGTTCAGGTAGGACCAGGAGTTCTCCCTTTTCCTCTCATGCTGTGAGGGACATGTTACGATCCTTACAGAGAACACTGCCTGTATCGGTGCAGATCATCATTGCTTAGTGTGAGTTTTGCCCATAGGGTGGGGCTTGGTACTGCCCAAGTGGTGCTGACCTTAGCAGAGTCAAACACTGTCCATGAGACTTGTGCTGGACACTTGTTACCAATTGGCATGTACAAAATACCGCCCACACCATGTTTTCCTTTCTGCCTCAGTACAAAGCCACCCATCCAGAGCCATGCTGAGTTGGGGGTAAACTGATGGGAAAGCATGGCTGTGCTCAGTAGAGGAAGTGTTGGTGGAGAGGTGGCACTGCTGTGACCTAGAGGCCTCCACTCCCTACATGCAGGGCAGAGTCTCGTGCACGTTGTGAGGCACTACCTTCCTCTGATGCTTCATAAAGCCTTGAGGGAAGGTCACCTGATAAGCATGGGGTTCCACTGACCTCAGAAGGTGCTCTCATTCCGGGGAACAATAACCATGCTAAGTCTTAGAGGGAAGTTTGCCAGAGACTGACACTGACTCCAGAACAAGGAGCACACCTGTGAAATGTGACTGGGCTTTCTGGTGAGGAGCCACTTTAAAATCAGACAGTCTTTTCCATGAGATAGAGTGATCTCACAGACCTCCCACTTAGCAGTAGAAAGTTCTCTCTGTGAGAGATGACTGCAGTGGAGGCCAGGTGGCCAGCACCTTTGCCCTGGGTACACAGCTGACCACAGTGTGGCCTCTGTTGCCTGGGCCTTCACCACTATGTTTGTGCCCTGCCAACTTAGGACATAATTGCCTGAGTTTCTGGTTTCTGTGGGGACGTTGGGCCTGTGAGAGTGGCCAAAGGTCAGAGCAGCTTCTGCAGCAAGTGGCTGATGTCCTGGAGCAGTGAGCGCACAAGCAGGTTTGCCCATGCCACTATCCTTCCAGGAGCATGGAGGGGACCAGGGCCAACCCTTGTTTTCTGCAAGCCCTAAGTTCCCTTCCTAGTTGCTTTAAGTCCTAGACAAGTTGATATTTGTGATGTTCCGTATAACCTATAAAGGCTTATGTAAATAACTCAAGCTTAGTGAGTGATTCACATTAATAATCTTAGCACTTAAAAAGCTGAGGCAAGAGGATCACAAGTTGAAGGCCAGTTTGGGCTATATTGGGAGGCCTGTTGTAACAAAGAAAAAAAAGGGAAAAGCTTTATGTAAAACTTTAGCGCTGGGGCACTTGGGAGGCAGAGGCAGGTGGATTTCTGAGTTCGAGGCCAGCCTGGTCTACAGAGTGAGTTCCAGGACAGCCAGGGCTACACAGAGAAACCCTGTCTCAAAACAAAAAAAAACAAAAAAAAACTTTAGCACTTAGTTCAGAAAGGCCTGCAGCAATCAGACTTCTGTCCAGTTGTCAGCTGGCCAGGTGGTCAGGCTTCATGACCCTGGACACTGCCTGCTCCCCTAGAGGCAGGACAGTCTTTCATCTGCGTCATCAGGATTGGAAGATTTTGTGGACTTGGAGACAGGAAGCTGAAGGGGACAGCAAATTTGAAGGCTGTTCTACTAACTAAGTGTTCTGTCTGGGCCAGGAGGGGTTAGTGGAGCCCCAGAGCCCTGCCTGAGTGCCTCAAGGTGACCGGAAGCATAGGGAGCCTGGCTGCTGCTGTCCCTGGTCAGGGCAGGCTGCAACGAACCTTTGTTTGGATGTCAACTGGCTGGGTCACTTTTCAGGAGGGAAGGCTGGGTTGCTCAATTAGTATCTGTGTTATAGACATGTGCTCAAGAGCAAACATTTCTGCTAGAATGTTCATTTAGATTATTCAGGGTGGTGCAGGTTTTGACTCCCGATTATAGTCCACAGATCTGCTGAGAGGCGCTGCCTTGGTCCTGGGCTGGTGCCAGGCCAGTGTTCTCCTGGCTCTTACTAGACTTGTGCCTCCTCTGATTTGGGATCAGTGTCCACGGGGGCCTGTCGAGGTCAGCTTTCATACCTCGTTACTGCCACAGGGAACCTGGGCAGTAGTGAGCTCCAACACAGCGTCCTAGACCAGGGCAGGATCTGCTGGGCCTGCCATGTAAAGGCTGTGGATGGTGGAGCTACTGTCATTTGGGTTTCTTGGAGTCTGACAGGGCCATGTATGTTTCGCTTCCTGTCCCCTTCTACTTTGATGCCAATCTCCACTGTGCTCCACAGGAGGACCCGCTCTCTCCATGGGCCGTGCCCGGTGACAACGTTTGGACCAAAGGCCTGTGTGCTGCAGAACCCACAGACTATCATGTGAGTTTATCAGAATTGGGGGGTGGGTAGAGATGTTCCTTGGGAGTATTATGGGGTTGCCCTGTGTAGGGTTCTGAGTTGTTTAAAACAAAAGCCTCACAGGTGTCTTTCAGAAACCATCTGTGTTCATAGACTCCTAAGTGGAGACTGGAGACGTTGGCTGGTGGTTTCTCCCATGTCTTCCAGAGGCAAGGGCAAATTTCTGTTTTGATACACACCTATACTCTGTCACTCAGTTTGAGGCAGGAGGATATCCAGTCTGAATCAGCTTGAGCTGTTAGTAAGATGTCAATCTAGAGTCAGACCCTGTCTGAAAAACAAAAACACATAAACCAGGGAGAAAGAGAAAAGCAATGATGAGCTGAGGGCTGCAGCCACGTGGGACCGGGTTCCTTGACTGTGCCCATCTGCACAGGTTGAGTAGGGTCAGTGGGAGTTACTTAGTGTTCTGTTTCTTTCCTTCTTTTAAAGATTTATTTGTTTGTTTGTTTATGTATACAAGCATTCTGTGTGCATGTATGCTTGCATGACAGAAGAGGGCATCAGATCCCACTGTAGATGGTTGTGAGCCACCATGTGGTTGCAGGGAGTTGAACTCAGGACCTCTGAACGAGCAGCCAGTGCTCTTAACCGCTGAGCCTTCTCTCCAGACCCCACTTTCTATTTCTTTTCTTTTTTTTTTTTTTTTTTCCCGAGACAGGTTTCTTTGTATAGCCCTGGCTGTCCTGGAACTCACTCTGTAGATCAGGCTGGCCTCGAACTCAGAATCCACCTGTCTCTTCCTCCCAAGTGCTGGGATTAAAGGCGTGCGCCACCACTGCCCAGCTTCTGCTTTCTATTTCTTATGATGAGAATTACATCCTAACAGGTTTCTCCTTTAATTGTACCAGCTGTAGAAATATGAGTTTTCTTTGTTTTTTAACCTGATTTTAGTTTCTTGAAAGATGCTTCTCTTTGTTCATGTGTATGAACCGTGGATTTACCATACTAGAGATGGGACCAGGACTTGCCTGTGACAGGCCTGCACTCTACTACTGGCTACATCCCATTCTGTGTGCTCCTCACAACCCTGTCACTGGCCAGGACAATGCCCTGGAATACAAGCTCCCTGAGACCTTAGCAGTTAGTATATCTTACTGGGTTACACCTGATCATTATATCTGTCAACCCAACTTCTGGCTAGCATTGGATATTTCCAAAAGAATAAATGTTTGCATGTGGTGGCGCATGCCTTTAATCCCAGCGCTTTGGAGGCAGAGGCAGGTGGATTTCGGAGTTCGAGGCCAGCCTGGTCTACAGAGTAAGTTCCAGGACAGCCAGGGCTACACAGAGAAACCCTGTCTCAAAAAAAAAAAAAAAAAAAGAATAAATGTTTTTCCCTGTGTTCTCCACAGTATCTAGCTGTGTTTTGTCATGGGTGCAAAAAGAAAAAATAAAAAAAAAGAAAGAAAGAAAAATCCCTCAAGTGGGTTGATACTAGTTCTTTAGTTGGGTGCTGGTGGCTCACACCTTTAATCCCAGCCCTCAGGGTGTGGGAGGCAGAAGCAGACAGATCCCTTGAGTTCCAGGTCAGTCTGGTCTACAGACTTCAGAGCAAGTTTCAGAACAGTCGGGTACTTACACAGAAAACCCTGTCTCAAAAAAAAAGAAAAGAAAAAGAACAACAACAAAATTATAATGCCAGGGCCAGCAATGACTCAGTGAGTAAGGGCACTCACTGCCAAGCCTGACAGCCCAAGTTGTCCAGAACTCATGTGGTGGAAGGGAAGAACAGTGGAACTTTTACAGACACGTGCACACTAAACAAATAAATAGCCAAGTAAGGGAATGCTCGGAGGACATGGGAGCACTTCATTTCTTCACCTTTGTTTTTGTTTGGTTCTCTCTGCCCCCATCTAGAGACTTGTTATCTGTGCATCCAGAGTCTGTTCCGAGCTTTCCCTTTTCTTCCAAGTAGATAGTGTGGAAGGGCCGATGTAAGTGTGGCTGCCTGGGAGGCATGCTGAGTGTGTGGATTGGAGGCGCCTCACCTTGCTCTTCTCTCTTAGGCAAATGTAGGTAGGGCTGGGATGTATGATGGGCTGGGCCAGGACACAGCTGCCTGTGCTGTACACCACCTCTTTCTGCTCTGGATTAGAGACTGGCCCTCTAAGCAGTAGTTCTCATCCTTCCTCATGTTGTGGGACCCCAAGCATAAAACTATTTCACTGCTACTTCATAACTGTATTTCCTAGTGTTATGAATTACAGTGTAAATATCTGATAGATATGCAAGCCCCAAAGTGGTCGCCACCGCTTCTCTAAGCTTCCTCTTGAAGCCTACAGCATCGTTGCTTTTCTGCCACCTGCAGACCATCCAAGGAACTGCTCTTAAAGTTCAAACTTGGCTGCAGCATTGGTGTAAATCCCAGTAATGGTGCTTGTTCTTCCGCCCTTAGGGCTGCAAGGATGCTAGTGTTAGTGCTTTTGATGGAAATTTCCCCAGTGCCTATGAGTCCACAGAGCAGAGTTATGAGTTATTGCTGCTGCTGCTGATATATATCATCGGAAGCAAGTTGCGTATTCTCTTATCCATACATTCAGCGATTATAATTGTACCAACACCAAGCAGTCTGCTAATATCCACTGTGTCATTGTCTGTCCCACATGTAGCCACCCTACCTAGCTCCCCACCACCAGAGCTCTAGACGCTCCCCTGCTTCCTGCCCCTGGTCTGGTGCCCACATGCCTGCCCACTGCCCTCCAGTGTCCTAGTGGTCTCCTGTGTTTGCCAACCACCAGCTGCTTGCAGCCCCTTCCTGTGCAACTTAGCCTTTGCCGCTTACCTAATGCCTCCAGAAGCCAGTTTCTGCTTGTTCATAATGTGTGTGTGTGTGTGTGTGTGTGTGTGTGTGTGTGTGTGTGTGTTGTATTGTATAGGTATATAATACATGTATATATATGTATGTGCCTATGTGTGTCTACTTATACTACATGTATGCAGCTTCCTATGGAGGCCAGAAGAAGGTTTTGGAGGAGTTACAGGCAATTGTAATACTAGATATGGGTGTTGGGGCATAAGCATGGGTCCTTTTCAAGAGTGGTATACACTCCTAGCCCCCTCCTTTTTTTTTTTTTTTTTTTTGGCTTTAAGTCATGGTTTCTTTATGTAGCCTGGCTCTCCTAGAAGTCAATTTGTTTGTTAGATCAGTCTGGCCTTAAACTCAGAGATTCAGCTGTCTTTGCCTCCTAAGTGCTGGGGGAGTAGTATGCACTACTAACTGCTGAGCGATCTCTCCAGCCCCCTACAGCCACTTTTACTTAGATATCAATTATTTAGGCCAGGACACAAAGTAGCCTGCAAGCCATTCTTTGAGGTCAGAAAGTCCAAGTGAGGGACTTTAGGACTATGGTTAGTGTCTAGGACAGGCATCTTTCTCTGCTCTGCCTGGGTCCATTTGCTCTGAGATAGAGTTCTGTCACCTACATCTCTGTACACCTCTACATGTCAGTGTAGGACACGGAGCACCTATGTTATAAAAATGAGGGCTTTATACATTTGCCAAGTGTTCCCAAGATAGCACGGAGGACTCACGAGGAATTTTCATTTCTTCATTAGTTTGAGACTGTATTTTCCTCATGGGGATATATGAGGATGTCAGTCTCTGTTGTATGGCACGGTGGTCATGCATCCCTGGCTGGCATAGCAGATCACTCAGAGCTGGTTCTGACAGGCATGAGCCTGTCAGCTCCACATGGCATCTAAATCCCAGCCTGCCTGGAATGGTTACCATTCCTCTTTAGATGACACAACAGGAAGTTGAACTGGTTTGTGGTCACAGAGAGGGCTTGCCCTGCATATAATAATGCTGATGACACATGCTGAACCCTACTGAGCTTTTGGGCTGAAAGAGTCATGGGCTGGGCCTGCCTGAGGCAGCCATAACCCACATGGACAGGATAGGCTGCTGGGTACAGGGTGTGGGCTTAGAGCTCTGGTGGGGCAGAGGTCTGTGATCCACCCACATTCTCTGGAACCCGGAGTCTGGCAAGTTCAGGGAGTGATCTCCTTTCACCTGTAGTCCTTTCACCTGCAGGTGGCCTGAGACCGCCTCCCTGTGGGCGGGCCTGTCTTTTCCATGCTCCCAGTTCTCGGTGGCCTGGACACTGCCCTGCCAGGGCCTGCTAAGCAGGTGGTCCTGCCCCTTCATTAGGAGCAGGGAGCTGAGACCAGCCTCTTAAGAGTTAACCTTGTTTTTTTTTTTTTCATTTTTAAACCAGATGATGAGGCAAAAGGGCCATGTAGTCAGAAGGGAGTCTACGTTTTTGTTTATTTGATTTTCATAGTTTAGAGAACACTGCTGTAGGACCTTGACAAGTCTTCTACATTTTGCTTTCAGTTTTGAGGATACAAAAATTAAATTCAGTGTAATACACAATTAGGCAGGGCTGTGTGTGTCTGTAGTGAGGGAACACCGCAATGCTGGGGATATGCCTGATATCTCCTAGAAGGTGGAGACCGCCTCAGGAGTCGTGAGCACTACAGGCAGATGGTGAGGCTCAGAGAGGCAGCGATGAGCAGCCTCTGCCCTCCCAGAAATGCCAGGAACAGGTGAGTGCTTTGACCACTCGTGGCCGCTGCTTTCAGCAGTTTGTGTCATAACTTTGAAGGTTGGTTGTGGGTTCTCACAGACTGCTAGAATACATTTCATAATTGGGGAAATTGTGTTGGACAGGAAAAAAGGTACTTCAGAAATGAAGATTTACTGGGCTAGGCATGGTACTAGGCCATGCCATAAATCCCAGCACTCAGGAGGCAGAGGCAGGTAGATCTCTGAATTTGAGGCTAGCTTGGTCTATATAATGAGTTCCAAGCCAGTCCAGGTCACATAATGAGAACCTCTTTGAAAAAAATTTAATAATAATTATTATTAATTTAATTACTAATAGTTATTAATTTTAATTAATACTTATATTGATTTTAATTAATAAATAAGACTCAGCTAACTTTATACAGTGGCATAGAGAGGTAGGCCATACACCCTCCAGGTACATCAAAGGAAACACATGTTCTGAAGGTTTCTGGGACTGGAAATAGTTCATAGTAGACTCCAGGACAGAGTCCTCAAACCAGCTGTTCTAGATTCTGTGAGGAACAGATGTCCTCTGTGGGCTGACAGATAGCCCAGGCTTTCCCCTCTGTTGCTTTATGCCATCCCTGTCCCTACCATAACACATGTGATCTGGCCCATGAAGGTGATTATAGGTACAGTTGACACGCAGGGTGCCCTAGGGGATATGGCCAAAGTCATGTGGACAGCAGCTGGGCAGGGTGACTCTTTAAGGTCTACTAGCAGCTAAGGACAGCTGCTCTGGAACCATTGTGTTCCCAGTACGTGGCTACAGGCTGGCTGACAGCCATCCCTGATGGGAGCCATTGCTGAATCTGTGCATACAGTTGGCATGCATTTTTACTTGTTTATGGTTTGTGGCTATTTTTATTTTTCCAAATTCCTCAAGGAAAAGACAACTGCTGGTATGAGCTCTCTTCTCTCCTCAAAGGCACATCCAGGACCCTGCAAGTCAACGGTTGACATGGAACAAGTCTCCCAAGAGTGTGCTTGTCATCAAAAAGATCCGAGATGCCAGCTTACTGCAGCCCTTCAAGGAGCTCTGCATATACCTCATGGAGGTAAGGCAAGCAGCATAGAGTCTAGGCTTGGGTTGATGCATCCTGCTCTGGCATTGAGAAGAAGAGACTTGGCCAAGATAGCAGAACCAAGGACTCAACAGGCCTTTTACTTAGATGTCTGAAGCATTCTAAAAAATACTTACTAGCCTGTAGTGCTGGGGCCTGGGAAACCCCTGGTGGAGGAGCTGCATCTGGCAAGAGCCCTACACTGTATCACGTGTTGATGAGGAAGTTGCCCTCCTGACCTCAGACCCTCCAACACACTACCTCCTGAGTCCTATTGCAGTATTTAGCCCTCACCTTGGTCCCTTTGGTGTTGCCAATAACATAACTCCACTGTCTGGGTAAGTTTTAAGAAAGAGAGCCAGGCAGTGGTGGCGCATGCCTTTAATCCCAGCACTTGGGAGGCAGAAGCAGGCAGATTTCTGAGTTGGAGGCCAGCCTGGTCTACAGAGTGAGTTCCAGAACAGCCAGGGCTACACAGAGAAACCCTGTCTCGGAAAAAAAAAAGAAAGAAAGAAAGAGAGGTTTGTTTTAGCCTGTGATTTTGAAGATGCAAAGTCCAGGTGCCACATCTGATGATAGCCATCTTCCCTGCAGAGCCCCAAAGCATAGGACAGCATTTGTCAAGAGATAGTATGTTCTCAAATATATGTGCAAATATCTTCTGGCCTTTCCTTCTTCCTGTAAACCACAAGAGTGCAATGGTGTGGCTCTTCCCTGATGGCTTTACTTCTAATCACCCCCCAGAGGTGCCACCTCTGGACATCGAAGGCTAAAGTTGCACCTCAAACTCATGTTGCCCTTCGGTATACGGCTTTGGGAACCCCCTCAAAACCCAAAGCCACTGGGGTTAGAAAATGCACATTTGGGAAGAGGCCTCTATGATACCCTGAGCCGCAGAGTTCTTGACTACATTGTGATGAACTGAGCAGTATGGAAATGACTTGCTAACCAAGAAAACATCTGTTTTCACCCCATCCCAAAGTGGGAAAGCCAGCATGACCTGGACTGGTGAGGGCCTGATGGGCTATGCAGGGGCTCCCATGCCTTCTTTGCTTCCAGGAAAACAACATGATCGTGTATGTGGAAAAGAAAGTTCTGGAAGACCCTGCTATAGTGAGTGATGAAAACTTTGGACCAGTGAAGAAGAAGTTCTGCACTTTCCGTGAAGGTGCGGTGTGCTGACCTGAGCCCTCTGAGCTGGCGGAAGCCTCGTGCAAGCATTTTGCCGTGTTGGGTTATATCTGCACACTTGGCCACTAAGGTTTGTGTGACAACAGCTCCTGCGTTCTGTGTTTGTAGATTATGATGACATTTCCAACCAGATAGACTTCATCATATGCCTTGGAGGAGATGGCACCTTGCTCTATGCCTCATCACTTTTCCAGGTAAGGCTATGTTTTAGGGTGTTGAGGTATTTTGGGTTGCTTTCAGTGTATGTATCCCTACTCTTCATCACACAGCTTCATACCAGAAGCCATGAGCTCCTTACTGTTCTTACTTAAGTAGAGCATCTTCCCAGAAATCACCTAAGACTACTGGAAAACACAGATATTTACATTACGATTCATAACAATAGCAAAATGACAGTTAGGAAGTAGCACCAAGCATAATGTTATGGTTGGGGTCAGCACAGCATGAGGAACGGTATTAAAGGGCTGCAGCCTTAGGAAGGCTGAGAGCCACTGCTCTAAGGAGATGGAATTTTTTCAGTCCTATTATTAGCAGTAGAGCAGGTTTGCAAATAATGCAAGTAACTGGTCTCCTGGGTGAGTAGAGATGAGTGGGCACACCCCGTCAGTGTCAGGGGCCAGTGAGGAGGGAGAGTGTAGGGAGACTACTCCTGAAGAGTGACCACATGGCTACAGACCTGGCACTGCAGAGGTAGGCTAGAAACCAAAGCCTCAGGCAGGGGAGGGCAGCAAGGGGCCCCTGGCCTCACCCTCAGCAAGGTAGTACCTAACCCTTTGAATGCTAGAAGAGTGGGCAGGATGGCCTGCAGGGAGTGGGATGGAGGTGGACAGGACCCTCTGGTGAGTTGCCAGGGCAGAGCCCATCTAGCTGTTTGGAGCTCGGGAGGGGATTGGGAGTTGGGGTTCTGGCAAGATGTCACCCCTGCTTTGCTCCAGAAGTTTCTGTCCAAGGACTACAGGCAACTTGTACTTTGAATCTTAGTTTTATGCTCAGCCCCACTTGTATTTAGATGGAGCCTAAACCATCTCCAACTTTCCTCTTCCATCCCCCAGGTCTCTGCCAAGTCTGCCTACTTTCTAGCCTTATGGGCATGGCCGCCACAGTCATAGCCTTGTTTCTGGTACTGGCCAGATCTTTGCTGTGTGACCAGTGAACTGGTCGGGTCCTATTGCTTTTGTTTCTTTTTGGCCCTTCCCACCCATTTCTCATTGCTTTGGGAGATGGCCTGCCTTGCCCTGCTCTGACTCTTCTGCCTCTTGCTTGGCTCATGCCCACCCATCCCCAAGATGTGCAACTATTGACGGTTTGGTTCCTGGGTAGTCCGACGATGCCACCTGGTCTCCTCACCCACAGGGCAGTGTGCCTCCTGTTATGGCCTTCCACCTTGGATCCCTGGGCTTTCTGACCCCATTCAACTTTGAGAACTTCCAGTCCCAAGTGAACCAGGTGATAGAGGGTAAGCTGGAGCACCCTAGCTGGAGCACCCTGGATCTCCCAGAACAGTTCAGGGTTTTGCTCCTGCTTGATTAGATTTTTGTTGTTGCTTTGGGGTTTATTTTGTTTTTCAATTTTACATGTATGGGTATTTTGCCTACAAGTATGTCTGTGCACTGTGTGTGTACCTGGTGCCCATAAAGGTGTGGGGTCCACTGGAACTGGAGTTACAGATAGTTGTTACCCAACATCTGGGAACTAAGAATTGAGACTGAGTCTTCTTTAAAAGCAGGCAATGTTCTTAACCACTGAGTTATGTCTCTGGCCCCATTGGGTTTTTTGGTTTTGGTTTTGTTTTTCTTTAAATATTTTTATTTAATGATGCAGTTTCAAGATTTGGGAATTTCTAAATTTTAGATGTTTCAAACATTCCTTACTAAAGTGGGAAGTCCAGCAGCACATGGGCTGCTCAGGGTGGCTTTGATGAAAGGCACTGATTGTCACTGACTTAGAAAGGGAAGGGTCCCAGCTTCCTTGGAGGTGACCCCAGCCTCCCTGAGCTGGACCCTGCTGACCCCAGGGAATGCCGCTGTTATCCTGAGGAGCAGGCTGAAGGTCAGGGTGGTGAAAGAGCCCAGAGACAAGAAGACAGCCATCCACAACGGCCTCAGTGAAAATGGTCTGGACACAGAGGGCGGAAAACAGGCTATGCAATACCAGGTCTGTGGAAAATTCCCCAGCTACCTAACTTCAACTTCCAAGGAGGGGGCCAGGGTGGGTTGAACTCGGAGCTGGAATCCCTGACACCAGATTGAGAAACTTGTGATGAGCCTTCAGTGCTTCTGATAGCAGCACTAGCCATGACCTCGCTCCCTGAGTGCAGTGCCATGGCCTTCCATCTCTTTCAGGTCTTGAATGAAGTAGTGATCGACAGAGGCCCCTCCTCATATCTGTCCAACGTGGATGTCTACCTCGATGGACACCTTATCACCACTGTGCAGGGCGATGGTAAGGCCCATGTTGCAACTAGGGACCCAAGAACCTCACATGGGCCCGAGAATGATGCCTACACCCTGTCCCTGCCAGGAGTGATCGTGTCCACCCCGACGGGCAGCACAGCATATGCAGCTGCAGCCGGGGCCTCCATGGTCCACCCCAACGTGCCGGCCATCATGGTTACACCTATCTGCCCCCACTCGCTGTCATTCCGGCCTATCGTGGTCCCTGCAGGGGTCGAGCTGAAGGTCAGAGCAGTCCCTCTCTGTCTCCTCTGATCTGTGAGTCTTTTGACCCTAGGCCAGCAGAACACAGTTGTCACTACCTTAGCACCTGCCACCTCCAAAGTCTATCTCCCAGCACTCTCACATGGGAGCCCACCTGTTTGTGTACCTGGAACCTAAGGCAGAAGGGTTTTGCATCTGTCCATGGTCTCTGATGGCACAGAGAGCTGGCCAGCCCTCTGTGCAGGACTCTGAGTTGCAAGAGACGGGGATGGTCCCCATTGGGAGGGCATGGCGTAAGTGTCTCCATGTAAGGAAAGACTCCTGATTGGTTTGCCCCACAAAGCCTCTGACCTGGTCTCTGGCAGACTTCCAAGTACCCGCCATCAACCTCATTTTGCTCTAACCTCCCTCCATCCCAGGCTACTCAGGCTAGTTAACTAGTTACTAGTGTTTAAGTTCTAGTGACCATATGTATGGGAGGTTTCCACTATTCTTAGAGCATTAAAGTGAGGCTAAAGCTGCCTTGTGCAGGAACTCTGAAAGGCCCAGAGTGGCCTGGGAACACACCCTTCCTGCCTGGAGCCCACTTCTGTTCCTGCTCCACCCCTTTAGATTATGCTGTCACCGGAAGCCAGGAACACGGCATGGGTGTCTTTTGATGGACGGAAGAGACAGGAAATCCGCCATGGAGACAGGTATGGAACTGCAAGGCTGGGGCATGGGCTCAGTCTGTGTCTTTCATCAGGTGGGATTAGTCACTAGTGGGTGGCCTATTACAAAAGCATGGTTCTGTACAGATGCAGTAGGCTTACAGCAAGGTCCTGTTCCTTGGTTCTTGTTAATACACACAAAGACAGGACTGGTCTCAGCCTAGATGTAGGGTGAGTCACCTCCAGCAAGGCTGTGGTACTGCCTACAACCTGCAGTACCTAAAGGGGAAAGGTCCACAGCTAGCAGCTAGCCATGAACCTGCCACTGCACAGTCTGAGAAACAGCCAGCTGTACCTATTCAAGCTAGCCCCTGCATCCTCCTGGATGTGTGGGTGTGCTGCTCAACAGCTAAGTGTGGAAGACCTAGGACGGGCCAGTAGAAAACTGCCTATGTCTTTGCCTGGTTTTCTACCAATCCCCACCCTGCCTCACCTCCAGAAGAAGTTGCCTAGATCCCTTGGAGTCAGAGACCTGGAGTCAGGCCATCAGCACAGTGATAACAGGGACAGAGCCTGTGTCTATGTACCCCTTTTAAGGACAAAGTGAGGCCCTGGGAGAGAGCTTTGGCATAGGGAGAGCATTTTGTTACTTGGAAAGACACTTGGCTTACCCAAACGTATTTCTCTTTTCCTTCAAAGCATCAGCATCACCACCTCCTGCTACCCACTGCCCTCTATCTGCGTGTGTGACCCTGTGAGTGACTGGTTCGAGAGCCTTGCCCAGTGTCTGCACTGGAATGTTCGGAAGAAGCAAGCTCACTTTCCAGAAGATGAAGAGGACCAGGATGAGGAGGACAGCTAGACTACATTTCCCAGCTTCCAACCTGACCGGGCCCTCAAGCCCTTGGGGGCTTTCCTCTCTTACTCTCCTGCTGGCCTTCTGGCTGACCTGGCCTTGACAAACCACATGGCTGTCCAGGGGTCTATGTCTTGCCTGCCTTGCTGGGGGAGCCTGGGTCTGCCTTTTGCAGAACAAATCAGCTTTTTAATGTTTTTAAACCTCTTTTTCATTTCTAAAAAAGCAAAATGAGATCTGGGCTGGGTGTCCTACATCTCTCCCATGGGCCCCCGCATCACCCTGAGATTCCCGGTCAGGAATTCCCATAAATCAGTCTGTTGAAATTCTGAGGGGGTCAGAATGAATTGATCTTCCTTTTGATATTGAAATAAATGTCTCAGCCAGAAATCTTCCTTTAACTGCAGTGCTTTCCCCCAGGGCCTGTACCTCTCTCCCTGGCAGCTTTGCTATGGGTTAGCAAGGCAAGCTTGCTTTTTGTGTTTCTAGAGATGGCTAGGTGCCTCTGAGTCTGGCCCCAAGACCTCTGACTCCTTCCAGAGCAGACAGAGGTAACACTTGGCACAGCCATCCAGCAACCTCACATTCCTCACAACAGGGCAGCAGCTCCTGGGGACATTTTAAATCCTGTGTACACTTTTTAGAGGTTATTGTAAACTTTCAGAAGTGATTATGTACATATTTTCTTGTACACACTTTGTGAAGATTTAGAGGGGACTGCCTGTTGTCCAGTGTTTACATTGTATCCAGGACAGGGCTCTGTGCTTCCACTCCTCCCTTACACAGTGGCCACAAGGGTTTGGAGACCAGCTCACTAGTGACTCAGGCTTGTGGGCCTGCTCTCCTTCCATAAGAATCCTAGGTTTGATTCAATCTGAGCAGCAGCCTTATGGAGCCTGTGTGCAACGCACGTATGTAATGCAAGTAACATTAGCACATGAGTGCCACACATGGAGTCTTTGTGGAGTCAGTGGTCGGCCACGGGGCCTCAGCTAGGAATCTGCTTTCAGTTTTGTCCTCACCTCTTACGGCAGGAGTAGGAAGGGAGGACTGCCCGTTCTTTGACTGGCTTTCGAGGTGAAGTCAGGCTTTTGTCTTATGCTTCAAGGAAAGGTTTGTCAGCTGCTGTAGAACCGACCACACTGAGCTTTCTTCTACCTGTTAAAGTCAGGACCTACTGGGCACCCGTGGAGCCCTACGTGGTCTGGCTTCAGTGCTGGTAAGCCATGGTGGCTCGTCCCCACAGTCTGTGCTGTTCATCTGTGATTGAGCACAGCAGGCCTCTGCTATGATCCAGAGGAGAGCAGGGTCTGACGCGTAGGTCATGCATCTAAAAAGCAAGTGTTGACAAATCTAGAAGCAGCTGCCACCAGACTGATCTAGAACACATGGAGTTTTCACATAAATTCTTAATGTTTCATATTGTTAATATCTTAAAATTTTGTTAATTGTTAATGAAGGCCTTATTACTATTTTCAGATTCTTTCAATAAATAAACTTGTTTAAAAAAAAAAATTGAGTTAAGTAGCAGCTTTCTTCTGGCTCAACTCAAGGGCATCTCCAGAGGTCACCCTATCCACAAGAGATACCCTCACCCTAATTGATAGCGCCATGGCCCTAGGGTGGGCACCTGGCCCACTCTAAAGTAATATAACATGGTATCTTAAGAATTGGGGCACAATCACCTCTGCAAAGAGGTCACATGTAGTGCCCAAAGCTGGGATAGACCCATGACTACCAAGGCCAAAGACTATGGTCTGGCAGCCTCTCAGAGGAGTGTCCTCAAGTCAGTCTGTGTTGTTATCAGGAAGACCCTGAGACTGAAGTAGAAGTCCCAGAGTCCCATTGCTGCAAGGGGGTGAGGAAAGCCACCTGTCCCTCACCCATCATCCATCCAACTACCCGGTCTAGGTCAAGAGGTGCTCTAAGCCAGGCCCCTAGAAGCCTGGATACTTTGGCACTGGCACACCAGCCTCCTGCCTGTGTGTCAAGAACCTGTTGAGTGCTACAAATGTATACAAACTAGAGGAAACAATATGGCCACTGTGGTACCTGCTTCTATGCCACCCTAACCCTGCCTATGTCCCAGCACAGTTCTCAAGACAAACAGCTCTGGGCTGGGACAAAGCCAGCCAGTGACGCTTATAAGCCTACCATGTAGGCCAGCCCAGGCCCCAGGCAGTCATTACCTGCTCTGTAACTTGTACCTCCCTACCTCACTGCCATGAGTACTTTCTCTGAGACTTCTAATCACAGATTTAGTCAGGATTTAGGAAGCCACTGACATAGCAAGAATGTCTATTGTTTGCTAGATCATACCCAGTACCTGGGGTTTTCTTTTTTGTTTTGTTTTGTTTTTTCGAGACAGGGTTTCTCTGTGTAGCCCTGGCTGTCCTGGCACTCACTCTGTAGACCATGCTGGCCTTGAACTTAGAAATCCACCTGCCTCTGCCTCCCAAGTGCTGGGATTAAAGGCGTGCGCCACCACTGCCCCGCTTACCTGGGGTTTTCACCTTGTGAAGGGAAGCATCTCTCATACCCAGGTGCCAGCATTCCTGAGCCAAAAGCTGCTATTGTGGGTGAAGCCCCACCACTACCCAGGACCATAACTGCCCCCTTGTTCAGAGCCTATGTTCCTTCTATGGCTTAAGGGATATTTTGAGGCTAGGAGGAGTCAGACCCAGCACTTCCCAAAGGCTCTAAGCCAGAGAATTTGGCTCATTAGGAGTGTTCGAGACCTGCTCCCAAGGCCATCCATATTCCTGACCCAGGCTGTTATTAGAACCCTGACCTTCTTGGCTTCAAGAGGCAAAGATATACCATGAGAGGGAAAGTTGAGAGAGGCATCACACCAGCCCTTTTAGACATTGCTGGAGGTCTAGGCATGGTGTCTAAGCAGCACTCAGTGAAGTTCTGCACAGTCTCTACACCACTGCCTGGCTGGACCCTATACTGCATTTGTCCCTCCCAGGTCCTTAAGCCCCTCCATCACCAGCAGCAGCCCCTTCCATTACATTCTGCCCCAGAAAGACCCAAAGTGAAGAGAGTCTATAAACACAGAAAATAAGAGAGACTCTTGTCTAAAACAAACAGCAAAAGCCAGGTGTGGTGAGTGCCTTTAATATCATCCCTTGAGAGGCATGGCAGAAAGCAGACATCTACACAGGCACAAAGACACACTTATGAAGATGGCTGACAGGGTGGGCATGGTGGCATATGCCTTTAGTTCCAGGCACAGAGGGGGGAAAGGGGGGAGCACCAGAGGGAGGCCAAACTATGTGAGTTGGAAGCCATCCTAATCTACAAATTCCAAGACAGCCTTGACATTCAGATACTGAGGTGAATGGAGTACAGAAGCTGATGGCTTCTGGCAATTGATTCTTACAGTTCTGGGGGCCAGAGCTGATGGCTTCTGGCAGTTGACTCATGATGACAGCAAAAGGGGAATAGTAAAAGACATTTAACTACTTGGGCTCTTTATTCTTTTTTTTTTTTTTAAGATTTATTTATTTTATGTATATGAGTACACTGTAGCTTTCTTCAGACATACCAGAAGAGGGCATCAGATCCCATTACAAATGGTTGTGAACCACTATGTGGTTGCTGGGAATTGAACTCAGGACCTCTGGAAGAGCAGTCAGTGCTCTTAACCGCTGAACCATCTCTCCAGCCCCTGGCTCTTTACTCTTTCTTTTTTTTCGAGACAGGGTTTCTCTGTAGAGCCCTGGCTGTCCAGGAACTCACTCTGTAGACCAGGCTAGCCTCGAACTCAGAAATCCGCCTGCCTCTGCCTCCCAAGTGCTGGGATTAAAGGCGTGCGCCACCACTGCCCGGCTCCAGCTCTTTACTCTTTAACTCAGGGGCCACTTACTGGAGCTTGGGACTCATTAGCTCTTCGTGAGTCAGTGAGAAAGAAAAAGTCACGCACACGCCCAAGCGTGAGCACACACACACACACACACACACACACTCCACCAGGCTGGAACACTACTTTCATTCATTTCACATGTGCACATACATACTTAATACACACACATATACCAACTATATTTGTATATATGTACATATAGACATATTGTACATACATACAGATGTATATATATACACATATACACATTTGGTGGATGGAGCAGAGCCCCAACAGCCACACTTTATTTCTTCTCTCAGCCTTTCCATAGACTTCTTAGACAAAGGTTCTTTATAAAATTACCTCACAGATAAAATGTTACACAAAAGGGAGTTACAACAGAATGTGAATTATAAGTTCAAAGTAATGTATCATTCTATAAGCTCATTATAAGTTCAAAGAGATAGTTTCACATGGCCTTGCTTTATCCTAGTGGACACCTGTGGCCTCATCTTTGGACCTGACTTAAAATGAATGTTTTTCCTTGATTATTAATTGTTCCAAGCATAATTTTCTTCTAGTGTAATTTATGTGCTTGTGACACAGAACTCTATTTGCAGCTTTTTATTCTACAGGGAACTTAAAATTACTTGAATCAACTCAGGAGTTCTTTAAAATCATTATCAAGAATTATGAAATTATTACTTCATCTAACCAGCATTATTACATGAAAGTACATTTTCATATTGATCTGCAGGAAACTTGCCCAATGGAGTTGGCAGATGCCCAGGAATCGTTAGGCTATGTAATAGTGGTAAGAAAGACGTATCAGCAGTGGGAAGCAATCCTGGGGCGAAGTCTCTGGGGTCCGTGCCTCTCAGAGCACACCTATTGCAGCCATGCAAAGCAGTGGGTCGTCATCAGAAAACTCAGCTGCCTGCCATGGCCTTTCCTACATGGCTCTTGTTGGTTACACAGAGAAATCCAATCTCAAAACAAAACAAAATAAAACAAGAACAACTAAAAACTTATGAAGATAGAGTGAGACAAAGACACAAGGATATATGGAAAATTTAGAGAAATACAGATATACAGAGACAATGGAGACACAAAGAGACATGAGAAGAATCAGACAAATATATGGAGACCAAGAGACATGAAGACAGACTCAGAGAGAGATATATAGTAAGATTACAAAAGAAGAGACATAAACACACACACACATACAGAGAGAGAGAGAGAGAGAGAGAGAGAGAGAGAGAGAGACAGAGACAGAGACAGAGACAGAGACAGAGACAGAGACAGAGAGAGACAGAGAGAAGGAGAGAGAAAAGTCCAAAAATTCAAAACAACCTAAGCAGTCACAAGAGTCCAACAAAGCAAGATCTTTATTTGAATTAGGCAGCAAAACCTGTTCAGTCAGGGACAATAGCCTTGGGAGCTGATGTGCCATTGAACATTCATCTTTAAGTATTTAAGCAGATAACAAAAGTTCATTGTACTCAAGCTGCTATTGATTGACTGGGACTGCAGAACAGACTCCAGGGCTGAACTGCCATTCTGAGCCAGAATTTGTTTTTTAAGATTTACTTATTTGCCACGGCTACACAGAGAAATCCTGTCTCAAAAAACAAACAAACAAACAAAGATTTATTTATTTGTTTGGACACACCAGAAGAGGGCATCAGATCCCATTACAGATGGTTGGGAGCCACCATGTGGTTGCTGGAATTGAACTCAGGACCTGTAAAAGAGCAGTCGGTGCTCTTAACCACTGAGCCATCTCTCCAGCCTCTTTGTAGCACATTTATCCTGTTCCCACTGGTTAAGTTATTCAACTGTGGTGGGGCAATTTGCCTAGCTTTCATGTCTCAACTTGTCAACCAGGATGCCACATACATATATGTCTTTTTCTGCCAAGCAGGATATCAGTTTCCCAGGGAGCTCTTGGGAACTTAAACTATTTGACCCCTCTTCAAAATGGAAGTTTTATTCAAAATGGCTTCAGTTTGGTTCCAGAGAGAGACAGAAAGGAGAAAGAGAGAGAAGTGAAGACTGACTAAGAGATAAAAACATGTGGAGAGGGAGGTAGAGGCAGGTGGATTTCTGAGTTTGAGGCCAGCCTGGTCTACAGAGTGAGTTCTAGGACAGCCAGGGCTACACAGAGAAACCCTGTCTCAAAAAAAAAAAAAAGATGTGGAGAGGGGGCTGGAGAGATGGCTCAGTGGTTAAGAGTACTGACTGCTCTTCCAAAGGTCCTGAATTCAATTTCCAGCACCCACATGGTGCTCACAGCTATCTATAATGGAATTTGACTGAAACAGTGTAGTCACATATATAAATTAATAGAAAAAGAAAAAGCAGCCGGGCAGTGGTGGCACATGCCTTTAATCCCAGCACTTGGGAGACAGAGGCAGGCGGATTTCTGAGTCTGAGGCCAGCCTGGTCTACAGAGTGAGTTCCAGGACAGCCAGGGCTACACAGAGAAACCCTGTCTCGAAAAACCAAAAAAAAAAAAAAAGAGAAAGAAAAAGAAGATGTGGAGAGAGATGGAGACGTGTATGTTTGTGTGTGTGTGTGTGTGTGTGTGTGTGTGTGTGTGTGTGTGTGTGTGTGTGTGTGTGTGTGGTTGTTGTTGTTGTATTGAATAGGCTCCAAAAGTTCTGTGGTTGACATTTAATCCCACTGTGAATTATGAGGAAAGTAAAAACATCTTGATTGTAACAGAAGAACCTTGACTAGGCATGTGCATGTCTTAAATCCCAACACTCTGTGGGTCTGAAATCAGTCTGATCTATATAGGGAGACAGGAAGACCAGAACTACAAACAGAGACTCTGTCTCGGAAATGCAAAGACAAACAAACAAACAAACAAAAACCCCAGTAGAACCTTTGGGAGTGGCTGAGGATTATGTAAAACTGTCAGGCTTGGTTCCCATGGTTTGGATTCTGGTGACTTTATGAGAAGAGGGAGGGTCACACCCACACATAAACCCACAAACACAGCCCCCCATACCCCACAAACATCACACACACACACACACACACACACACACACACACACACACACACTACCCCCTATCTCTCACCACAAGGTGCTTCAGAATTTTGTTCATGCCAAATTTGGCCCCTTGACCTTGAACCAGAAGGATGAGCCAAAACAAATGGCTTTTCTTTATACTTTTGCTAGTCTGTAGAACATCGGCCACAACAGATACACACACACACACACACACACACACACACACAGCTAGAAAAGGTACAGACCTTCCAAGCCAGTCAAGAGCCCAAGAAGGCACATGCAGTTGAGTGATGAAGTATATAACCTTCACTGGGACAACCGTATCACTTACTTAGCAACCCCAGCTTCAGTTTAATCCATCTGTTCATGAAGTCAAGTCATAGGCATTGGTCGAAACTGCTCTCATATTCCTGGTGGAGCTAGAGATTCAGTTTTAGACAGGACCTGCATCACAGGGTGATGGCTTCAATACAAGAGAGGCTGTCCCTTCTGGAGAGAGCATGGTCATTCATAATGGAACGAATGCTCATTGTTCACAGGACGGACGGACAGTGAGAAGACACTTCAGGCTATGTAAGTTAAAGCTGCCACTCAGGTGTCCCCAAGCCTAAGCAGGAACATTTAGGAAGACCCTCCATTGCTTTGGGATGGACCATGTCTCCATCTACTCTATACCCAAAAGCTCAGGAATGGACAAACACGCAAACTGAAGAAAAGAGGCCAGCTGGATCCTGTGACCTTCCTGCCCCTGCCTACACTACCACACTGTGCCTTGAGATCCCCAGTAAGGAACTACCTGGGACCAATGTGGAGATCAGATCATGTTCAGCTCTGCTACTTTGTATAAATGCTCTGAGTGACTATGTTCTGAGTACAAAGGCAGATGCAGAATGACTTTGCATTTTGCTAGTGGGCACAGATAATACCACCTGTCTGGCACAAACCACAGGGGCTGAGACCACATTGGGCACCAGACCAATGAATGCTAAAAAAAAAAACCTCAAATGGATCACATGATGAGAAGGGGCCTCTAATATTGGAATAAGGTGGTGTCCCTGACCCATAATCAGACCTCCAGTGCAGGAAATTCCTATTCGCTACTAGGGCTTCAGTTCAGTAGTCTACTTTCTTAAAAGCTGTCCACTAGAATTTCTACTCAGTAAGACCTAGTAAGCTTGGACCCAGGCATGTGTCAAAATAGCTCTGTAAGGTGACTGGCTTCAATAAAAGTGAACCGCCTTCAGTAAGTGCATTTGTATGATTTCTCTGCCTCTGGCTTTAATAAAGGTCCTCTCTTTCGCCCTTTATTAGCTATTCTGTAACCTACATATCATTCTGCAAGAAGTAATGTGTGATTTGTGAGTTAATCCTAGTAATTAAGTTGGAATAATGCAGGGAAAATGTTTATATGCACTGTGTGAAGATGTGTCTCTGTCCTTCCTTGCCTGCCTAAGGCACCCTAGATAAAATAAAAAGCTGATGTCCTATAGCAAAGACAGGAAGTAGAACTTGGGTGTTTTGAGAAGAGACAGGAACTCTGGGAAAGAGGCAGTTAGGCATGGGAAAGATTCACCATCTGGACTCAGAAGAAGTCGGATTGATGAAACTGAGGAGAGATGGCCAGCCACATGGCAGACTTAGGTTAGTATAAACCAGTTAAATTGAGTTAGAGCTAGTTGGGGAGCAGGCCTAGCTTAAGGCCTAAGGATAAATACATGAATAAGTTGCCGTGTCCTCTTTCGGGAGCTGGGGCAGGCTTAGAAAAAAACCCAAACAGTTACAGAATAATGGTTGGTTGTGGTGGCATACACCTGCAATCCTGGCACTTGGGAGATTAGTGACAGGATGATCAGGATTTCAAAGCCATCCTCAGCTGTATAAAAAATTGTATTTGCCAATGGGAGACATCTGCCAGGTGAAATCTGGATCTGCTGGAGAATTAAAGCCAACAAAATTGATACACCTTTTGAATTTACTAGTACTAAAATTCTGAGACACAAACATGTCTGTGCGATTTCCTGACACAGCTTGATGATAGCAGGATGATGAGGAGCATTGGAGTGTTAGGCTGTGCTCAATACTGAGCTCAAATAAGGAACAGACCTGAGCTGATCCCAGCCCCTACTCTCCCTGAGGGCTGCCTCTGATTCACATCAGAAGTCTAACCCTAAGCCCTTCACCAGACCCCATCCCCCATTCTTGGACCTACAAGGTTTTCATAGGCCCAGTTGAGATATCATGTCCCTTCCTGCCTGCTTCACCCACCTTCCCTTCAGAGCAGCTTGTAATCTCACAGCTCCTGTGGGACCGCCTGGTACCAGGCATAGAGTCTCTCCTCTGGCTTAGCCAGGCCAATCCTGTGAACCCCTGTTGAGTGCAGTGATCCAGCCCAGCGGATGGCTTGGTTCTTCCTCTGGTCCTCCCTGAGTCCTGGGGATGCCCTGGACTACAGGTTTTGGTGACATTTTTCCTCCCTCTCTCATCCATGGGAACAGTGTCTTCCATTCCCTCATGGACTATTAGAAAACCTCTGGCCTCTCCACCTGACATCCAATCCAAAGGGCCCTAAATTTATTCGCTTTTGCAATAAAATTTGGCCTCAATATCCATTAGACAATCAATCCAAAGGGCTACTCAAGGGCACCCTAGCTCCTAATATTATTCAAGACCCCTACACATACTGTGAGCTATCAGGAAAATAGAAAAGCATTCCCTATTTCTCTTTTCTCAGCTCCAAGCCCCGTTTGTTGTTGTCTGATCTCCCCACAAAGGCTGTAAATGTTCTGTCTTTTAAGTCACCATTGATGGATCTGTATGTTTGTTACAAGTGGGAGCCCAGAGCTTGACCTAGCCATAGGGAGAGAAAGCAAAGGAGTAGGCAGGCTGAAGCATGAACTACCTACCCTTCCCTGCACAAGCTCTTGGCTGGCTGGTGTGTCTCTCAGCTCCCTCCTGCAGCATCCTCTGTTGAAATTTCCTTTCTACAAGCTTCCTTTGTTCTCAGCTTAATGAATTCAGTTTTAGAGGGATGCAGGTGTCTTTATGTATGAGTGGCATTTAACTGTTGTTTTCTGCTGTCCAATGACAATTAAAAGCTGGCTCTGGGGGGCTGGAGAGAAGGCTCAGTGGTTAAGAGCACTGGTTGCTCTTCCAGAGGTCCAGAGTTCAAATCCCAGTAATCACATGGTGGCTCACAACATTTGCTAAGGTATTAATCTCACCTCAAGATTTGTAAGACTACTGTGTAAAATTTCCATAATCAAGATTTGTAAGTGTATGGGATATGATTAAAACTCTGCAAAGTCTTCAGGATGTAAAGTAAGTTAAAAAAAAGTAAAATTTAAACTTAAAAAACTCTGTAAAATCTGTCACACAGGAAGAGACACACAGGAAGTAGAAGGGAGGGACATTCAGTTTGAAGAAGGTTTATTGAGAAAGGAGTATTGCTGGTGGGAGGTAGCCTGGAGGCAGAAGGTCAACTGGATGCTCTCTCTGCTTCTGAGCCAGCAGGGATCTGGCTCCTGAATCTTCATTGGTAGAATGGAAGGATTAAGATTTTACTGTCACCAGGCAGTGGTGGCCCACAACTTTAATCCCAACACTTGGGAGGCAGAGGCAGGCGGATTTCTGAGTTCAAGGCCAGCCTGGTCTACAGAGTGAGTTCCAGGACAGCCAGGGCTACACAGAGAAACCCTGTCTCGAAAAGCCAAAAAAAAAAAAAAAAAAAAAAAAAAAAAAATTTACTGTCTAAGGACATTAAGAGGTTTATCAACAATGACTAAAATTGGGGCTGGAGAGATGGCTCAGCGGTTAAGAGCGCTGACTGCTCTTCTAAAGGACGTGAGTTCAAATCCCAGCAACCACATGATGGCCTACAAACATCCGTAATGAGATCTTATACCTTCTTCTGGGCTGTCTGAAGACAGCTACAGCAAGTGGTACTGCAAGTGGGGCCAGAGCGAGAAGAAAAAGTGTTCGAAGACAACTACAGTATACTTACATATAATAAATAAATAAATCTAAAAAAAAAAAAAACAATGACTAAAATTAATTAATTTAAAATCAAATGTGTAATGAATGCAGAGCTCAGCTATGTTTTATTGTGCCTTGAAGCCTTTTTTTTTTTTTTTTTTTTTTTTTTTAGTTTTTCAAGACAGAGTTTCTCTGTGTAGCCCTGGCTGTCCTGGAACTCACTCTGTAGACCAGGCTGGCCTTGAACTCAGAAATCCACCTACCTCTGCCTTCCAAGTGCTAGGATTAAAGGCGTGAGCCAATGAAAGACCCCCGAGCTGGGGAGACCCTCACTCAAGTCTCGGGACGGCGCAACCCCCCAAGAACTCACGAAATACTGTCCGTGCTGCAATCACACGAGGTTTATTTGGGGGGGAACGGTGCACTGGGGTCAAGCTCGTACCCTAGGCAGAGGCAGAGGAGTTCGACCCTGAGCAGCTGAAGTCAGGGGTATTTAAAGAAAAAACCATAAAGCAAGGAAATTCTATGCATCATGGGAAGGTATAGAATGTCCTAAGTTCATCATTCCTGCTGTTAGCTAATTTCCTGGGACAAAAGATGTAGGTTAGCCATTAGGTGGTGGAATATGGCTATATTATCTCTGGCTTTAATTTTGCTAAGGGGGGTCTAACTTCCTTATAATGGGCTCCGGTCTTTCACCACCACTGCATGGCCGGCCACAATGTTTAAATTACAGAAGGCAAGGACTTATCCAGGCAGTGGTGGCGCACACCTTTAATCCCAGCACTTGGGAGGCAGAGGCAGGTGGATTTCTGAGTTCGAGGCCAGCCTGGTCTACAGAGTGAGTTCCAAGACAGCCAGGGTAACAAAGAGAAACCCTGTCTCGAAAAAACAAAAAAAAAAAACAAAAAAAAAAAGAAAGCAACGACTTTTAATATTTTCCTACTGCTGTCATATTAGTAGGTTTTAGGATTGTATTGTTAGGACCAGGCATGCAGCGCATGCTTGTAATCCCAGCTGTTGTTGGGTAAGATCAAGGACAAAGTCAGTCCTGGCTGTACCCGTCTCAAAAAACCAAATCAAACTGAATCAAAAAAACAACAAATAAAACAACTCAATAAAAAAATGTTGCTTCGTTCCAGAATGTGGGAGGCAGAGATGTGTATTTCTGTGAGTTCAAGACTAGCCTGGTCTAAAGTTCCAGACCGATACATAGTGAGACAGTTTCAAAAAAAAAATCTTGCTTAAGTTTCTGAGTTGAGTTTCATTTTTAAAAGTCATTAAAATTTTGCTTGCAATTAGGACAGAATTTCCAAGTGATATGGTTCTAAACATACTTAAATTAAACAAAATCAAACATACTTCGTTTTTTTGTTTTTTTCGAGACAGGGTTTCTCTGTGTAGCTCTGGCTGTCCTGGAACTCACTCTGTAGACCAGGCTGGCCTCGAACTCAGAAATCCGCCTGCCTTTGCCTCCCAAGAGCTGGGATTAAAGGCGTGCGCCACCACCGCCCGGCTCAAACATACTTTGATTTTGATAAAATCAAAACATCAACTGAAAAATGCTGAAGATACTCTGCCTCCGGTGGTATCAACTATTGTCAAGACTTAATGATCTGTGCGAAAATTAAAAAAGCACATATTCTCATTCGTTCGCCAGTTTGCCTTCGCTTTTAAGTGGTAAAAATTGGTTTTTGTTTGTTAAGACAGGGTCTCTCTACGTAGACCTGGTTGTCTTGGAACTAAGTGGACCAGTCTAGTCTAGGCCGCCCGACAAGGAGTTGTTTTAAGAAAGACTTAATGTTGATAATCTGTAAACGTTTGCTTTGCATATGGACAGGGTTTTCTAGTGGAAAAGCCTTAAGAAGCTGCACTTTAATTCACTCGGAGCGAGATCTGAATAAGAAACCTTACTGGTTTTCAAACAACCAAGAAAAAACAAAGGAAGGTTTGACCAAAAGCAGAGCTCTGCCAGCGTATCACCAGCGGATGCAAGGCGTAATCTCAAACCTCCCCACAAAATGACCTTCAGGGATACAATAAGGCCAAGGAGACCCCAGGCAGATAGGAGCTACTTGGGGATCTCCGGCGTCAGAGCAAGCGTTCTGCCTGAAGGCGGAACCTCTGAGGTTCGACCAATGAGCGCACCGTCGCTATGGTGCTGGCTCCGCCCCTACGGTGCCGGCCCCGCCCTCGACCCGGCATCATCCAAGACTCAGAGCGAACGGGGGTTATTCGCATGTTCGCCAGTGGTCGCTTCGTGTCCTCTGACTTTCTAGTCGGATTTTAGGCTCCTTGAAATCAAAACTTTGGTTTGACTTAGCGGTCGGTACCTTCGCGACTCAGCGGATTGGCTCCTCCACCTTGATCTCGGTGGAACGTTCCGGAATGTACCACAGGCGAGAGGAGCGACATTTGTGCATTCGTCCAGCATCACAGACCTCGGAGTGGTGGGACGTTCCGGAAGGTGCCAACTGGAGGCCACAAGGCAGTGGTGTGACCCCGCATCGTCGCCCGCCTCATGGTTTGTGGTGGACCGTTACGGAAGGTGCGAATGCGCCGTTATGGCGTCCCGGTTCCCCATGGTGGGCCGCGGTGGAACATTCTGGAAGGTGCCAATATGTGCCTGCAGGGGGCGTGTCCTCATCACTTTCTTAGCGGCTTCCTGTGCGTCACGTCCGGCTTCCTCCCCGCCTACCAGTGTGTGTCCCAAATCTAAAACCCTTTGGTTATCTGCAAGCGGGTTGCGAGAGGGTGTGTGGCTCTCGCCGTTGGCGCTGATCCCCTCTGCGAAGTTGCTCCGCCCCGAGTCGGCGGCGTGGGGAAGCTCGCTGTATCTTCCGTGGGCGTGGGCGGAGGCTCTGCATAAACTCCACTGGCAGCCTCAGAACTGCACCCCATCGGGGAACCGAAGGCACCCCGTCCTGGAGTCAGCCCAGGTCAACTTAGGGACCCTTGGCACCGGGCTCCCAGGTGGCGGACTTTGCTGGGCTGGACGCACAGGTAGGGTGGAGACAGTGATGGGCACCGGCAGGATCGCGGGCGGGCTGTGACTGCACCAAGCGCCGGGAAGGAGGCGATACCCAATGACAAGTGCAGGCACTCTGTCATCTGTCGGCGTGTACTGATTTTTGCCTCCCGAAACGTGTTATTTTGTGCCGAGGAATGGGCGGCTCAGCCAGGTCCCGAGCGTCAACTCTATTTTAGCCAGCCGGCGGTTTTTCTTCAACCGGTACTTTTCAGGCATAGAACAGATTCGCTGCAGCATTGATGTTTTGAATCCTTGAAATGCAAAAGAATAAAACAAAAAGCAAAACTGCAGTCTAGAGGTGGGTTCCTTGTTCAGTCGTCCGCCCATGGGATGAATGTAATCTATTAAAAATAAACTGGAAAATAATTTTTTTTTGGTTTTTTTTTTTTTTTTTTTCTTTTAAGACAGGTTCTTTACCGGCAACTCAGTCTGGCCTTAATCTTGTGACCCTGCTGCCTCAGCCTCTCAGTGCTGCAATTATAGGACGGTACTACAAGTATCCCCGGTTGCAGAGCACATTTGAAAGCACAATGAAATAATTTTAAATAGCAAAAGGAGGCCCGTTAAGTGAAGAGATAGGAAGGCTCTTACATTAAGGTAATTCTTTTCCAGTGCAGAAAATGGAGAGGCAGAGAACAACATGAAGGACCTGTGCACAACACGGAGATCCTATGGCTGGTAACGTGGATGCCCTCAACTATTTATGCCTTAAAACTGAGCATACCACACTGGTGGTCCTGAAAGTATCCATTCTTCAAAAGGTTACTTTAGTCAGGAGTGACTTTCCCATCAGTACAAATTCTTCACTACTGAGTGGTGTGAGGTTTCCAGTGTCGGTGTTAGAAGCAGGACGGGGTGGACAGATTGTGAGTCTGTGCAGGCCCTTTTCTGGGTTATTATTAGGATATGCATGGTATTTGGAGACTTGATATATCGTTTTCACTAAATAACCATTGACCAGTCCAGATGTCTTTGCCAGGTATTTTGAGTACCTCAGTCCTTTGTTTGAGAACAGACATTTCCAATATTTACCCTTACTTTCCCCTTTCCTGTCCCTCCATTTTCTGTTGGGGATGGAATCTAGGGCTTTGATGCTAGGCTAGCCCCTCTACCAGTGGGCTACATCCTCCACTTATGTGTGACCCAATCTGTGTCATGGCACATATGTGGATATGAGTTGTCAGAAAGTGCCTTATCTCCCTGAGCCAGTGCACCAGCCCAGACATTCCCAGCCCACCCCCACACCCCATGGAAGCAAGGGCAGGTTGCCCTCTCTCCTTCTCCCACCTGGAACAAGCAGCCCAGACATCCATCCCTGCTGCACGCCCGCCCCCCCCCC
>CM052702.1:139556156-139571807 GCA_028551405.1 Uromys caudimaculatus
GAGGCACTGACCTGGATGGTCTTTCATCCTAGAACAGTACCATTACGTGGATGGTGATGATGATTGCGTTTTACGGAAAACTCATCTGAGGTAAACTGAGTTGCCCAAAACCTTACAGGAATGACGGAAACGACATTATATTCAGGCAGAATCCTTCCTACCTACCGGGACTTATTCTGAAACACTAATGATTAGACTTAAGTGTTCAGAAAAGACAGAGCAACAGACCGTAGCTTTCTGTGTCCCGAGGTTGCTTGAATTATTTTTCTTTTTGCAGTGTTTTAACTCAAATGGGTGATGAAAAGGACTCTTGGAAAGTGAAAACGTTAGATGAAATTCTCCAGGAAAAGAAACGAAGGAAAGAACAAGAGGAGAAAGCAGAGATAAAACGCTTAAAAAATGTAAGCTATGTTTTTTAAGTAAGTGGTTTTCTTAAAGAAGATTTAATTTCTTTGCCCTCATTTTTCCATTAGAACAACGCTTCTTCGGTGAAGTTCTTTTGTACTTCCAAATGTCACAGGTGAGCCCAAAATCTATTCTAAAATTAACCAAAAAATTCATATACTCAGTTGACATTGAAGGTAGATTAATAACACACTGAAGCTGTATCGAAATGAAAATATCTTGTTAAAAAATAAAATGTTCTGAACCTAGAATCATTAGTGCCACCAGACTAATTTTTCTCATTTCATTATTAGTGTATTCATAATTCCATTTATCAAGCATTTTTAATAGAGTGGGAACTTTCCTTGCAATTAAAATGAGTGCTTTGTAATTACCTTAGTTCGATTGATGACATACTCAGAGTTGTTAGGTGACTGGAGAAGAAACATTGACATAAGTACTTCTTATTGCCAATTCATGTATGATGTATTTCATTTGTAAAAAAATCCAACTAAGGTCTTAATTTTGGCCCAGAAATGCTAATGTTCCTGTCACAGATTCTCATGTCCCTTATCATGTGTGGTGTTTTAAACTTCCTGTTCTCAGGTTTCAGGTTACCAAAAAAAAAAAAAGAAAGAAAAGAAAAGAAAAAAGTGATGTTAATTACATGAGTTTTGAGCAAAAGTTATATTTTGTAAAGTCTGTATTTGGAGTTGGTTAGCAAACTTCAGTTATCATTAAAGATATGTTTAGACTGTACAGCCTTTACCCCTAACACTCAAGAACTCAGGAGACTGAGGCAGGCAGATCTCTTAATTTCAAAGCCAGCCATTGCAGTATTTGTATACATATATATGTACATTTGTATGTGTGTATGTGTACACACACACACATATAATTCTGTATGTATGTATACATGTGTGTATGCATATATAGTGAGATACATACTGTAATCTAACCTCAGCATTTCAAAGACTGAAGCAGGTTTCTAGCCCAAAACCATCTTGAGCTACATAACAAATTTTTTTTCAAAGATAGAAAACGAAGAAAGGTTATTGATAAGGAAAATGACTTAATGCTTCATTTTCTTTGCTTCTTAGTCTGATGACCGGGATTCCAAAAGGGATTCCCTTGAGGAGGGGGAGCTGAGGGATCACCGAATGGAAATCACAATCAGGAACTCACCATATAGAAGAGAGGACTCTATGGAAGATAGGTGAGAGAATTTAAGGTGTTGTAGTAGTCATGTTGGCCTGGAGCCTCGGGGCCACATGTGCCCTAGGTTAGGTGTGAATGCATTCCAATGCAGACTTGTAAACTGCTTAAAGCGTGTTTTGTTTTTACAATTTGATATGAGAGAGAGAGAGAGAGAGAGAGAGGCAGACTTCATCCATAGGACCCAGAAGATCCCCAAAGCTGGAGTAAAAGGATGCCCAGTATGGGTCCTGGGAACTGAACTTGGGTCTTTTTCAAGAACAACAAATGTTCCTAACTACTCAGCCTTCTCTCTTGTGCCTTAGCCTGCCTTTTGTCAGTATTCCTTGGAGAAGGTTTGTGGGCTGCAGCGAGGGTTTAGTGTTTAAGAGCACTTGTTTTTATATCCTGTATTGCAAGTCTACAGGTTTGGTTCCAGCAGCTTATGGTCATGGTGACTCACAACCATCTTCAAGTTCAATTCCAGAAAATCTGATCCCCCCCTCCCCCAATCTCCATGGGCACACGTACGGTGTGTGTGTGTGTGTGTGTGTGTGTGTGTATACACACATATATATGCAGGAAAACATGCATACACATAAATGAATTTATTTAAAAAATAAATTTTTCTACGTTTGTTTTGTTGTTTATTTGAGACAGTGTCTCTATGTAGTCCTACCTGTCCTAGAGCTCACTATATAAATCCTTGAACTCAGAAATCCACGTGCCTCTGCCTCAAAAGTGCTGGGATTTAAAGGTGTGTGCCACCATGCCTGGCTATTTAAAATTTGTGTTTTGACCTGAAGTTTGTCTCACATGTGAGGTTGCTTTTGTGTGGAGTCAGTTATTATGAAGTCCCAACGGGCATGTCTTCCTTTCTTTGTGATAGCTTCATTCAAGCCAGCACCATTTAGAAATACACTTAAATGTCTATCCTGTGTGCAAGTCCACAGTTTTCGAAGTAACAATACAAAGTTGAGTTCAGAGGGGCCACTGTCAGCAGTATTGATGTCTGATGATTCTTTCAGTGTGGTGATGTCATTTGTTTTCTTCTCCCATCTTGTAAGATAACTAAGGGAAATACTTCTAAGAAGCTCAGAGTGTAAATTCTTCCAGGTCTTGGTGTTAAAGAATTAGTTGAAGGTTCTGTTAAATGACCTTTTTATTTGTTAAAGTTAATAGAATTACAGGACCTTAGCAGCCTTATTGAAGTATAAACAACTAAATGAATTGCATACAATGTGTGATTTGACATATTTTACCTTGGCCACGAAACCATCACCACAATCAAGGAAATGAATAAATGAACACGCCCCTCTGTAGAAAAGCGCTTTTGTTCTACAGACCACACTGATTTCTCAGAGTTCTGTTGGGAATGATGCTCTTTTATGAGTAGACGCTGCTTCTCTGCACTTTCCATCACGGTATCGCTCTTCTCTTTCAGAGGAGAGGAGGATGATTCTCTGGCCATCAAACCACCCCAGCAAATGTCTCGGAAAGAAAAGGCTCATCACAGAAAAGACGAGAAAAGAAAAGAGAAGCGTCGACATCGTAGCCATTCAGCAGAGGGAGGTATGAGCAGCTTTGCATTTTCTGCGGTGCTCACAGCTGTCTGTGTTCTCTGTAGTTCTTCAGTTGTATCTAAAAGTGAAGATGAAATTTTAGCCAAAAGCATAAACTCATAGTAGACTTTTTGGAATAACTGTTTGCTTTTCCTTTTAGTATGTGTGTTTTAAGTCATTTGTCTACATACATAATTGCTGTAATCTCATATGTATAGGTGAAAACACCAAAAAGAAAAAGAAAAAAATGGGTGTTGGGGTCAAGTCCAACTAATGGCTTTGACTTGAGAGGTTTGGTCTTGTGCCACTGCCAAGAGGCTCTGGGTTTTTTTGTTTTGTTTTGTTTTGTTTTGTTTTGTTTTGAAGAACTATTTATTTTATGTACGTGAGTGCACTGTAGCTGTCTTCAGACACACCAGAAGAGGGCATCGGATCCCATTACAGATGGTTGTAAGCCACCATGTAGTTGCTGGGAATTGAACTCAGGGCCTCTGGAAGAGCAGTCAGTGCTCTTAACCGCTGAGCCATCTCTCCAGCCCCTGTTTTTTTTTAAAATAACATTTATTAAAAGCAAAATCTTGCTATGTAGCTCAGTCTGCCTCCAGCACCGAAGGTTCTCTCCATCAGCCTCCTAAATTCTGCATACCTAGCTTCTAAAGGGTTCTCAGGAACCTATTTAAATCTTACTGTAAGTGCAGTTGCTAATGTGGTTTTATAATATGGTGTAGAAATCTATTTAAAAGGAATAGTCTTGTTAACTTCTGAAAATAATATATCATGATACATTAAGAAAGGTGAAAATCGCCTGGCAGTGGTGGCCTATGCCTTTAATCCCAGCACTTGGGAGGCAGAGGCAGGCGGATTTCTGAGTTCGAGGCCAGCCTGGTCTACAGAGTGAGTTCCAGTACAGCCAGGGCTACACAGAGAAACCCTGTCTCGAGAAAAAAAAAAAAAAGAAAGGTGAAAATCAGGGCCGGAGCGACAGTTCAGTAGCTGAGGTGCAGTTCAGTAGTTGAGGTGCGCACTGCTCTCGTAGAGGGTCTTAGCACTCATGTCAGCCGTCCTTCCACCGCAAAGAGCTCCTGCCTGCTTGTGGTGCACTCAGACTCATTTATGCAAGCACCTGTGTATACCATGTGTGGATGAGTCAGATGAGGATGTCAGGTCCTTTGTTGCTGAGGTGACAGGTGGTTGTGTGTGTTTGGAACCAAACATGGGTCCTGTGGAAGCACAGCAAGCACCCTTAACTGAAGATTCATCTCTAGTCCCATTCTCTCTTTCTTGATTTAATATTCAAGTTAAGATTTTGAAAACTGAGTGTCTTTACGTGATGCTCATATCTCATTAGGGAAACATGCCAGAGTAAAAGAGAAAGAAAGAGAACACGAACGCCGGAAACGCCATCGAGAGGAGCAAGATAAAGCTCGAAGAGAGTGGGAAAGACAGAAGAGGAGGGAAATGGCCAGAGAGCATTCTAGGAGAGAGAGGTGAGACCTGCTTATTAGTCACCTTTGATAAAGTGACTGTGGTCACTTAGAGACCTGGCTTAGTGATCAGATGGGGAAAGGGTATTACAGGGGAAGGCTGAGGATCTGCACTAGTGACTTTTTTCTTTGCTGTGACAAAACACCGTACACAAGCAACTTAAGGAAGGAAGGATGTACATTGGTTTGAGGGTACCTTCCATCATGGTTGGGGGGGCAGGAATATTAGGCAGCTAGTTATGTTAAATCTGCAGTCAGGAAACAGACTAATAAATGTTGATAGTCATTTTTATTTCTCCTTCTTACTCATTCTGGGATCTAGGTTCATTGATTGGTGGTGCCTACATTAAGGTGGGTCCTTTACCTCATAACTGTCTAGAAATTCCTTTATTGTGGTACCCAGAGATTTGTCTCCTGGTAATTTTAGACCCTGTCAGGGTGACAGTATTAACTGACACAAGTTACCAGCTAGGAATTCAGGCACTGAGGATGAAGAGTTGAGCCAGATATGAAGTAGTGGAGTTGGAGAGGGAGGCACAGTGGGAAGACGTGTTTGTGAATAATTCTGACCCTGTGGCGCTGGGGAGTGAGGCAGGTTCTGTCTTGTAAGAACATGGAGTCTCAACACCTTTTCAGTGGTGGGTTATTTTTAAGCTGTTGTACAGTAAGGCGAAGGTTGGGTGTATACACACCTTAAATCCCAATACTAAAGAGGCAGAGTCAGGCAGACCTCTTTGAATTGGAGGCCAGCCTGGTCTATATAACAAATTCTGAGCCTGTCATGGCTACAAAGTGAGACATTGTCTTTTAAAAAAAGAAAAAAAGGTAGCAGCATTCTAGAGGAAATCACTCGAGTTCATAGTCTGAATCCAGTCACAGTCGGTGCTTACTAGAGGTCGATGTGGGTGCTTTGCTTCAGTTTCCTTTCCTGTTTTAATAAAATACTCTGACAAAAGCAACCTAAGGGAGAAAGGGCTGACTTGTTCCACAGTTTCAGGTTAGCATTCATCATTGCCAGGCATCTCGTGCCTGGAGACTGAAGCAGCTAGACATACCACATCCACAGTCAACAGGAGAGAGATAAATTAATGCATGCACATTAGTGCTCAGTTCACTTTCTCCACTCTTAAAGATCCTTTTAAAAAGCTTTTGTTTGTTTATTTTTTAATTATGCACATGCATGCTTGTGTATGTGAGTGCAGGTGGCCTGAGGGGTCACAGGGACCGTACCCTTTAGAGCTGCTCTTACAGGTGCTTGTAAGCTGCCTGGTGTGGATGCAAACTGTGCAAGAGGAGTGAGCATTCTAACCACTGAGCCATCTCTCTAGCCTCACTTCCTCCTCCCTTACATGGTTATAAATCCTCTGCTCAGGGAATGGCTCCACCCAGAATAAGTGTATCAACTAACATATTCATTATAAATCGAGGCAGTGTTAGCACACACCTTTGATCCCAGCACTCAGGAGGCAGAGCCAGGTAGATCTCTGAGATAAAGGCTAGTCTAGTCTACAGATCAAGTTCCATGACAGCCAGGACTACATAGAGAAGCTGTCTCTGAGGAACAAAAACAAAAAAGTTGTTGCTTCTCAGTGAAGCACTTGGTGTACTCAGCAGGCCATCTGAGGCCTATAGGGGCTGAATGTAAACTCATAGTGTTTGGAATACCTCTGCCCACCCTTCCCTTTCTAGAGCCTGAGGGTGCCTTGTCCAGTGAGGAGAGCTTGGATAGAAATGGAACTTGGTAGGTGAAGTCTATGTAGTTTCTTGTAAGGTAAAACAGAAGAAAGAAAACACGTAGACAGATTTCTAGAGAAGACTAAGCAAAGACTACCTGTCTTCTCCTCCAATCTAGCTTTAAAGCTGTTCATAATTGAGGAAAGCCACCATATATGTGCTTTGGAGACCCACTAGAGTATAGACTGAGAATTGAGGGTGAGAGCAGTAGACATTGACCTACAGGAGGATCAGAAGTCATCCTTGACAATGTAGTGTGACTTGAAGCCAGCCTAGGATACAAGAGACCCTGTTTCAAAAGGCAGAGGGGGTGACAGGGCTGGAGAGATGGTTCAGCTATCTTGCAGAAGACCAGGTTCAATTCCCAACTCCTACGTGGTGGCTCACAACTGCCTTTACAATGCAAGGGGATCTAATATCCTCTCTGATCTCCACAGGCACCAGGCATGCACATGGCACACATATATGTGTACACAGCAATCATACACATTAAACTAATTTAAAAGAAGATCGCATAGATTACAGAAGTGACTTGACATGTCCAGGCAACTTGCCTTGGAGAAAACATGCAGACTATACTTAATAGAGTAGTAGGAGTTATCCTCTTTGGAGAAGAGGAAGAGAAAGAAGAATCTCCGTGGCCTGTGGGGGGGGCTGGTCAGCTTCCATGGTACCACATGTACCTTCTGTAACAGGAGTCCTAGGAGCAGAGAAGAGCAGGAGGATGAGTTCCTAAACAGTAGCTGAATGCTTCCCAGGTTTGCTTTCAAATCCAGATATCCATACCCACATAACTCAGTGATTCCCCAAGCAGGGTGAACAGAGTTGCCAGAGAGATCTGCACTTCCTGTCAGGATGGTGGCAGCAAGGCTAGGATGTGTTAGCCCTACACCATTTAGCAAAAATCTCAACTCCGAATTTTGTATCTGTCACAACTTTTCTATATAAGCAAAAGGAAGATAAAGACATTTGTGGTAAAGACTGGTGGACTTCATAGTTCACAACTCGATGGGAATAGTAAGAATAAACCTCAGGCTGGAGATGGGAATGTACCTGCCACCAGCAGAGCAGGGGATCTTTGTGAGTTTGAGACCAGCCTGCTCTACATGAGTTCCAGGCCTCTCAGCTATTGTAAGGCCCTGTCTCGACCTCCCATTTCCCCCAATAAGTAGTAAAAATAGCCAGGCCTCGTAGTATATCCTTGTATTCCCAGCTTTTAGGAGCTTAGGCAGAAAGATTACTAAAAGTTTTAAGGCCAGTCCAGGAGACATAGCAAAACCCTAACAAACAAAAAGTTAAAATAAAAATACCACGAGTTTAAATAACATATCTGGTGTTTATATTTAAAATCAAAGAATAATTAAAACGTAAAACTCTAGAAACAGAACTCTTTTTTAAAAAAGATTTATTTATTCATTATATATACAGCTGTCTCCTATATGTATGCCTGAAGGCCAGAAGAGGGCACTCGAATACGTTAAAGATGGTTATGAGCTACCATGTGGTTGCTGGGAATTGAGCTCAGGACCTCTGGAAGAGCAGCCAGTGCTCTTAACCACTGAGCCATCTCTCCAGCCTGAAATAGAACCTTTTGTCTAGGCATAAGAATATGAAAACTGATGTCTTAAGTTGCTTAAACCTGTTTCAGTACTAGTTTCCGGGTACCTTGTTTTCAGGCAACTAACTCCTCTGCTCTCCTCATCGTGTTCAAGCTTACACTGTTTCAAGCAGGGGCAGGAAGTGCCTCAAGGTCCAACTGCCCAGACTCCAGTGAAGGACTATGTCAGCCCCCAGGTCTTGGGGCCATGGCTTCCTTCTCACTTTCCCAGAAGATCTCTCTACCTCCTTTGTAGTAGCTTTTATTTGTGTACTTTTGATGTACTAGATCTAACCTGGATTCTCTTCTATACATGGGGACCTACATCCTGTGTTTTCCTAGAGTTGTTAGTAGAAGCCATAGAACCGGTGTTTGGAATCTGACACAATAGCCTCTTCTTGGGCTTTGCCTTCTCCTGCTGTGGCTTGTCAGGACGGCTTGATGATATGTGTTTTCCACACCAAAGAAGCCATTTGTGGGTTTACAGTGTACAAATACACTACATGAGTTGAGCAGAAAACAACCTGGCTTAAGAAACTTCCGTCAGCCAATAGTGGCACATGCTTTTAATTGCAGCACTCAGGAGGCAGAGGCAGGCAGATCTCTGGGTTTGTGGCTAGCCTGGTCTACAGAGCAATTTCCAGAATAGCCAGGGCCATGCAGAGAAACCCTGTCTCACCCCCATCTCACCCCCTGCCGCCCACCCCCCAAAAAAAGGAAAGAAGAAATTTCCTGTGGGGTAGGAACATGATGACCTGGTATGCTTTTTCCAGGGACCGCCTGGAGCAGTTAGAAAGGAAGAGGGAGCGGGAGCGCAAAATGAGGGAGCAACAGAAGGAACAGCGGGAACAAAAGGAGCGGGAACGCAGGGCAGAGGAGCGCCGCAAAGAGAGAGAAGCCCGTAGGGAAGGTAGGAGGGAGGGACTGTCCTCTTTCTCTATGGGGCCTTTCCTTGGGCTACTTTGAGGGGATTGACTGGTGTGCCATAGATTTCACACACATGGCTCACCCTGACAGAGACCCTATGATGTGACAGCCTTGACTGGGCTTTGGGAAAGATACCCTGAAGAGAGGCAGAAACAGGCAATCTTTGGCTCCTATGCTTGCTTTACTAAACCCTTACCCCCTTCCCTCCTTTTAAATTTTATGGCAAGATATGTACATTGTCCATGTTACCCTCTTAACAAAGATTTATTTTCATTCTGTGTTCCTGAGTGTTTTGCTTGCATGTATGTCTGTAACATGTATGTGCATGGTGTCGTTAGAGGAATTGAAAAGGATGTCAGATCCCTTGGGACTGGAGTTACAGACTATCATGAGCCTCTCTGTGGGTGTCAGAACTCAAAATTTGTGTCAGACTTTCCTTTTGAAGACTGGCTGATAGGATAGGCTTACTGTCATCTTGCTGTTTATATACTTACTATATAATGCCATTATATATTATATCCTGCATACATCATATATTATATCCTGCATACATTATATATTATACTCTGCATACATCGTATATTATATCCTGCATACATCATATATTATATCCTGCATACATTTTATATTACATCCTGCATACATCATATATCCTGCATGCATTATATATTATACTCTGCATACATCGTATATTATATCCTGCATACATCATATATTATATCCTGCATACATCATATATTATATCCTGCATACATTTTATATTATATCCTGCATACATCATATATCCTGCATACATTATATATTATACTCTGCATACATCGTATATTATATCCTGCATACATCATATGTTATATCCTGCATACATTTCATTATTTAATGTTATTTATTTATATTTTCTCTGTGATTATTTTATGAATGTTTTATCTGCATGTACGTCTGTGCAGCACATGTAATGCCTGGTACCTGAGGAGGTGGTGAGCCTCCATGTGGGTACTGGGAATTAAACCTGGGTCATTTGCAAGAACAAGTGCTCTTAACCACTAAGCCAACTCTCTAGCTCTCTTTTGAAATCATTTTTCATTTTCTTTTGTGTTTATTCTGTATCTGGTTTTCGTTTGTTTGTATGGTCGCAAATGGGACATATACAACATTCTAAAGTTATGACAAGTTTGAATTGATAACTAGTTAGTTTCATTTCAGTAACTTACAAATTCTGTTGCTTTTATCCCTCTGAAGACATTTTAAGTTGGTCCTGTCATAAAAATGCATCTTTGTATGTTGTATATTTAAACTAAGTACCCTTAAAAACTCATTAGCCTTACAAAGAGTTATAAACAGTTGTTACTTTATACTAGAGAGCAGCCCATTGTACTGTCTCTCCTGTATTTTGAATTCATCCTTCTTGGAGTATGTTGAGTAGAATGAATGTTACTATTCATGTCTTGTGGAAAATGTGAGTTTCAGCAGGAAACTTCTTTAGGTGTGTTCTCTGTTGCTGTCTAATCCTTATTGGACTCAGTAATCTCGGGCTGGACTGTTGGTGCCCCACAGGTCCTCCCTGCTCTCAGGATTGTTCTTCAGTGGTTTTGCTTCCTGTCTTAAGTTCATAGTTTTCATGACCACGTCTCTCAGTTCACCGAGTCTATCTTCTGCCTACTCAGACCTGCTGTGGGATCCTATAGAGGGTTAAGAGGGTCCAGTGTGAATCTTTTAGAAGGTCTATCTTTTTTTTCCCTCTTCCTCCTCTTCCTCTCCCTCTTCCTCTTCTTCCTCCTCCTCCTTTCCTTTCCTTTCCTTTTCTTTTTTTGAGCCAGGGTCTCAAGTCCGTCCAGACGGCCTAGAACGCAGTGGTGTCCCTGTGCAGCCCTGAACTCTCAACACTTGTTCTTCCTCAGGCTGCCATGTCCTGATTATGGGACACCAACTGGGTTTCCTGTTTGTTTGTTGGCTTTTTCATGTTCGTGGCATCATTTCCTTGATTTTTGCCACATTTTTAGTTCTTTGAGCATCTTTATAATAGTTGTCTGAAGGTCTTATGGGGTTTTTGTTTCCATGAAAGCATTTTCAGAGAAGAGACTGATATACGGAGCCCTGCTCACAGCACTAGTGGGGGAGTAGGACAGACCCTCAGGCTTGTGTTGCATACATACTTTAGTGGGCAGGGCTCTGTGGGCTAATCGAGGCCCAGGTTCAGGAGTCTAGTTTCCTCCTGTGGTCCAGACTGGCAGGTAGGACTACACAGTCTCTTTGTTCTTCTGAGACATTCCTGGACAATCAGCATGGCAGCATATGCCTTGGACTCCATTAGCCTTCTTCTCATCCCAGGTATGCAGCAGGTAGGTCCCTTGCCAGAGAGGGCAAGCATGTGGACCATGGTACCACTACGTGGACATCAGCCACAGACTTTCTCTAAGGTCAGGTGTAGGCTGGTGACTCTCTTCCATTTCTCTGAGGCCATATCTATAGGTCGTCTTCAGACTTGTCTTTTTTGGCATCTCCCATCACACCTACATTGGAGTGGTTAATATTTTTCCTTTTGCACAAACATGGCTGTTTCTTTGAATGTCTTGTGGGTATGGGTTTTGTTGTTTTGTTTGTTTGTATTTTGTTTTGTATTTTGAGACCAGGTCTATACATAGCCCTGGATGTTCTGCAATTCACTATATAGACCACACTTGCCTCCAACTCAGAGAGATCCACCTGCCTCTGCTTCCCAAGTGCTAGGAGTAAAGTTGTTTGCATTTGTTTGTTTCTTCAATTGGTTGGTGTCTTAGTTATTGCTCTGGTAAAACACCATGACATCTTGGGTAGGAAAGGGTTTATTTGGGTTACACTTCCACATCACAACTGAGCATCAAAGGAAGTTAGGACAGGAACTCAAACAGGCCAGGAACTTGGAGACAGGAAGTGATACAGAGGCCATGAAGGAATGTTGCTTTCTGGCTTGCTTCTCATGGCTCGCTCAGTTGACTTTCTTACAGAATCCAAGACCACCAGCCCAGGGATATCACCACCCACAATGGGTTGAGCCCTAATTAAGAAAATGCCCTACAGGCTTGCCCACAGCCCCGTCTTATGTTGTCATTTTCTTAATTGAGGTTCCTCAAATGACTAGCTTGTGTCAAGTTGACATAAAACTACCCAGCACAGTTGGTTGGTTGTGGGGTTTTGTTATTGCTTGTTTGTTTGTTTTTGGTTCTTTGTTGTTGGTTTTGTTTTGTTTTGTTTTGAGACAGGGTCTCTCTATGTAACCCTACCTGTCCAAGAACTCACTTTGTACACCAACCTGGCCTCCAAGTCACAGAGCTAGGCCTGCCTCTGCCTCACGTGCTGGTATTAAAGGCATGTGCCACCATCCTGGATCTTGTTTGTTTGTTATTTAACTTAAGTGTTTGTCATGGCCCTGAGATCAGACCCCTCCTCAGGGCTTGGTGTCACTGTGTTGTGAGTGTTGGTATTGTCTGTACTGACAGTTGGCCTGGCACATCCTCTTTCTTGTCAAATCTAAGTCTGCCTTTCTCTGGGAATATGCAGTCATTTTCTAGCTTCCCCTGTGCATCCAATTGCTTTAATGTCCGTGTCCTTAAATATCTAACTTCTAAAAGAGAAAAGATAAAACAGAAGTGGACACAAGTGCCCTGGCCCTCATGTTTTCTCTAAAGGACACCCTAACCAGAGTGGGGTGCAGTCTCAACAGCTTGGGTACTTTGTCCCTTCTGGGACTGCACATAGCATTGAAAACATAGGTTTTTGATGATTGGGGGACAAGTCCTTGTCTGCCAACTTCTCTGGAACCCAGAATAACTGATTGCCCAAGAGACGAGAGTGGGCAACTTCTACCATGCTAACAGCTAACTTGGCCAGAATTGACCAGTTGTTATCAAGCCTACCCTGGAACTTGAAGACCCTCAACTGATTCCAGAGTTCCACACTAATTGGGTAACACAGGCCAAGTTGATGTTGAAATGCTGCCTGGCATCTCTCACTCTACCATCTTGCCAGAATTCTTTCTCACCTTGGCCTCTGTGACCAGTGAAGAGCATTTTAGAAGGTCCCCTGCTGAGCTGATACCCTCCAGCTTGGAGCTTTTCCCAAATGAGTTTTGGCTTGTGATGGTGAAGCTGTTAAAGCCATAGGTCTGTATGTAGGCCTGTAGCACCCATGACATGGAGCCATGTTGGGAAGGCAACATCTCTGCTCTATTTTGTGTGTACAGTCTCTGCACATCACCGTACCATGAGGGAGGACTACAGTGATAAGGGGAAGGTTGGCCACTGGAGCCGCAGCCCTCTGAGGCCACCAAGAGAGCGCTTTGATCTGGGAGACAACCGGAAGCCAGGTGAGTCGAGGCAAGCATGGGCTGTCTTTCCTGGGAGATACCTGAACATGAAATTTTGCCTTCTTTTTTTTGTAAGTATATAAAAGTGCCATAATGTAACCTATTATTTTGTATTATATGCTAACCTTAAAAGTTTATTTTTAAAATGTGAGGGGAAAACAAAACAACTTATGAAATTAAGGAGACTTTGTCAAACAATTTATTTTTCACAATAAAATCATGTGTTGGTGAACCAGCAAGATAGCTCAGCATGTAAAAGCTCTTGCTGAATAGGATGGCCTAAGTTTGATGCCTGAGATCCACATGATGGAAGGAGACAACTGGCTTGCACAGGTTGTCCTCTGACTTCCACACATGCTCCCAATAAGGCATGTGTTTCTCAACTGAGATGCTTGTTGCTGGTCTTTTTGGAAGTTGTTCTTCCAGTTAAAATATGTGTGGCTGAATTGATTTCTGTAAATAGTGAAGTTGATTATTGTGCAAGCCTCATGTAGCTGTTGGGTGATTCTGTCTTGTTTATTTAAAAACATGTTCCTGTGGTTGGGGGATATTGTAGCCTCCCAGTGTTTGATCCTAAGCACCACAATTTAAAAAAAAAAAAAGTATGGTCAAATAGGACTATGAGCCTAGTCCTCAGGAGGTTGAACAGGAGGATCAGAAGTCCAGTGCCATTTTCTGTCATGTAGTAAGCCTTAGGCCAGCCTGGGATATATAAGATGCAGTCTTTTAAAAAAAGAACAACAAAGGACTGGAGACATAGATCAGTGCTTAAGAGCATTTGTTACTCTTGCAGAAGACCTGAATTCTATTCCCAACACTCACATGGCAGCTCACTATTTGTAGGGAATTGAATACCCTCTTCTGACCTGAGCAGGCACCAGGCATGTATTACATATGTGCAGACAAACACTCATAAAATAAATAATAGTTTTAGTTTTTAAAATACCTCTCCAAATTCACCTGTGTATGGTTTATTTTACAAGTAAAAGAAGAGAAAGTGGAAGAAAGAGACCTGCTGTCAGACCTCCAGGACATCAGTGACAGTGAGAGGAAAACCAGCTCAGCTGAGTCTTCATCAGGTACCCGAGGCCACCTGGTTGAGGCCCTGCTGCTGCCAGAGGAAAGCCAAGGTTTACCTTAACTGTGACTGTTGTATTCTGTAGCAGAATCAGGTTCAGGTTCTGAAGAGGAGGAGGAGGAGGAGGAAGAAGAGGAGGAAGAAGAAGAAGAAGGGAGCACCAGTGAAGAATCAGAGGAAGAGGAGGAAGAGGAAGAGGAGGAGGAGGAAGAGGAGACTGGGAGCAACTCTGAGGAAGCCTCAGAACAGTCTGCAGGTAAGGAGCTGCCAGGTCATAATAGATTTCAGCAATATAAAGGTATTTTACGTTTACTGCATAGAGTTTAGGTACTACAGAAAAGTAATTTAACATATAATGAAAGCACATACCCAAGTAAACGTGCCTTATTCTGTGAGACTTACATTGACTCCAGAATTGGGGCTGGCAAAGTGCTTCAGTAGTAAAGTGCTCTCCACTTGCCTAGTGGATGTGAGGCCCTGGGTTCAATCCCTAATACCACAGGAAAACAGTGAGACAGCCCCACCACAAATTGAAAGGTAAGAACTCTTGCTGTTTTCCACACCTCTTGCTAACCCCTTAGAGTAGCCTGATGCAGGGTAAACTTGTAGTTCCAAGGCCAGTTCTCAGCTGCAAACTGATCTGAGCAGACACCTCTCTTCTTTTGCAGAAGAAGTCAGCGACGAAGAAATGAGTGAAGATGAAGACAGAGAAAACGAGAACCACATCTTGGTTGGTAAGGACCTCTTTGTGGTTCCTCTGCCCATATATAATGACTGAGCTATGCTCTGAGCAAGGCAGTATATGGTCCTCTTAACACAACCATCCACAGCATGCAATAACCCCATAAATTCAAGATATTCCCTAGAAGGTATAGTAGAGAACTGCTGTCCTGACAGCGTTGAAGAACAGAGGTAGTGATCTGAGAGATGTTGTGATTTCCAGAGGACACACCATTGCTCACTTTGCAGCCTGTGCCCACTGTGGCTGATGTTACTTGGCAGAAAACAGCTTTTTATTTGGATGGCACCCTTCATTGTGACTTAGATGCTAAGGGAGCCCATGGTTTGTGCTCGGAGGGAATGAGGCTGTGTTGGAGAGCAGTTTCTGGGGTCTGATGGCACAGGCACTCTTATGAGATGGGAGACCTGGCCTGGCCTCAAGTTGCTAACAAGATTGTGTCCTGGTGGACATGAGTTATGGGCCTACCCACTTCATGTGGCATCTGTCCTTATATTTTAGTCCAGTATCTTGTTCTGGCTCTGATTCTGCCTCTACCTAGATCAACAGGGCTCCAGACCTTATTCAAGTACCTGTTTCCCAAGGATAGGCCCTAAATTGGCTCCTTCCATGG